>JBAJNP010001829.1:24079-55323 GCA_036877545.1 Yasuhikotakia modesta | reverse complement strand
TCTCTCTCTCTCTCTCTCTCTCTCTCTCTCTCTCTCTTTCTCTCTCTCTCTCTCTCTCTCTCTCTCTGGCATCTCGTAAAACAGCTTTATCTAATTGGTGCCGTTGGCTTTTTGGCAGTGTGTAGAGAGCCTGTCTCTGAGGAATAGAATGAGGCTGTGTTTAAACTGTGCAAACACACATTTGTGTCAGTGAGTGGAGGTCTACCGCATTCACTGCCCTCAGGGCTTCTAGAGGGAAGAGCTCTGCAGGTCTGTCTGAAGTTCACCATATTATCACCTCCTGTCTTCTCCCTCAGCTCCAGCAGCGCCTCCTAATCCACTTCATCCTGTCATGGTCTAGTACTGCGTAAGGGCAGGGGTTATATTTCAGAGTCTTATTATTACATTCATAAAGCTAAGCACTGCATGTACAATAGCGGTAATAGTTCAGACTGAATCTGCGTAGGACAATTATCACTATTAATATTGGTCATATTTGGGTTGGGCATTTGAACAAATTGCTAACCGAGTTTTAAACTTTGAGTCAAAGTCTTTTGTGCTACAGACATGAATCACACAACTTTTTGAGCAGTGATCTAAGTGAACGTTTTATCTAATAGACTATAAAAGAATCTGTCAGACTTACTTTGAAATGTGGCCCCACACATTTTAGACATATGGGCATTGCCTCTTTTAACTTCAGCCAGTAACCATCTAGCAACCATATAGAACAGCGTGTCGTCTGCCTAGCAATGCCCTAGCAACCACACAGAAAGCATAACAAAGCATAATAATGTGCTAAAAACATTCATAACAACCACCTGGCAACACCCTAACAACCACCCACAACACCCTAAAATCCAGAGACACATTTGCATTGCCCAGCTAACTATTAAAAAATGTAAGACTAAAATGCAAATGCTACATATTACATAGTAAACAAAATAAAAACTAATAAATAATTATAATACAGAATAAAAATATTTTTTATATTAATAATACCTGAAGCTCTTCAACAAAAAAACACCAAACTGACCTTGTTAAAATGCATGTATTAACTGAATGGTGAAAATGCATCTTTTGTACAATTATATATAACATTAGGAACTAGTTATTCATTTGCTATGTTGTCTCTGTTCACACACTGAAAGTCTGAATAGATCAAAGCTCTTGGATACATTGTTGACCTGTCATTTGTGTGGATCTGTCCATTTGCAGTCTATTCACTTCATTCTCTTTGTCCACTGGCATAGCAGTCTGCACAGTGCTTTTTGCCGAGACGCAGAACGTTCTGCAGAGAGGTCAAAGTTTCTGCCCGGCTACTGTGTTTGGGTCACTGGGAGCTTGGCCTGAGGTCAGAGGTTGCTGGGGTACAGTAGGATTGTCCGTGACTTGGCACTCCATCACAGGACCCTGAGTGAAAGAGCAAAGCTTTCTTTAAGAATGTGACATGGTTGCATCCTCACAATTTGCTTCAAGCTCACCTCCCATTCAACCTGTTGCCATGAGAGTCGCTGGTGAGCGCAGGCAAATTCGCCCCCCTTGGCAATTCAGGGCTTGTCCGCATTGTCCCGGCTGTGTAAGTGGTAATCATTAGACGCCATTAAACAACAGGAGCATTTAACAACTTATTGGGTGGCTGAAAAGAGTTTCAGTCTGAACTCCAGACCTGAGAATAAAGAGAGAGGAAGAGGTTTAAAGTATTGTATGAACGTTGTATGAATGTTGTTTAGCATGTCTGTTTTTGCAGCTACACTCCTCAATTTTTTTGCAACACTAATGTGCAATTGCTGTATTTGTAAAGTGGTGGGAAGATAAAGGTATTGCAAAAAAGACATTAACAACCGACACATATTGTCTGCATTTCTTTTGTGTTCCAGAGAAAAGGAGGAGCTCATTGGGAATGATATAGGGTGAGAAAAAGAGAGAAAGCTGAAGGAAGAGAAACACAGTCAATGTTAACTTGTAAATCCCACAAATGCTTAACTTCATTACATGGCAATTATCATCAGTAATTGGGAGGACAATGGCTTTGGCGTCGTTTCAGGGATGGGATTCAGGGCAGAGGTGGGAGGCATGAAAGGGTCAAGCCTTTTACATTATATTAACTGAATGGGATCCTGGTTACAGTGAGAACAAAAAGCATTGCATCCATTCTTTAGGAATGGTTAAAGTTTAGGCCTAATGTGAGTGGGAAGTGACCAATCTGTAAATGTTACTGTGATAGTTGGATTGGTGGATGGACAGAATGCGTTTAACAACTGTAGGTTTACATATAGGTAAACGCATTTCACCTTGTTACATTGCCGTGCTAATTCTCCATTCACAGCAGTTTGAATAGAGTTAACCAGTCTTCAGCTTTCATAGAAGAATCTCATTTGTTTCTACTAGACAGCTAATCATGATATAATGGAGAGCACATGAAGACTTTTCCACAAGTCTTCTACCTCAGATCCTAAAAACAGACATCAGTAATTTTTAAAGTTTCAGACGCATCTCAACAATATCCAAAAGTGCACTCTGCAGTTAAAAATATTTCTCATCATGTTCCTTCGAGACAATCTGGATTTCTCAACATATTAGCTATATTACTGTATATAAATTGACTGTATAGCTGTGTCAGCATTTTTCATATTTGCTTCTATTTTTCCACAGAATTACAAAAAGAAACTGCTGAGCCGGTTGGTTCTTAAATAACTGAGATATACTCTGATCAATAATATAACCAACATCTGAACAATTATTGTTTTCTTTCTGGTTTTACATAAAGTAATACTTTTCATATTTAGATGCAAAAGCCCCACTTTTGATACTTTATAGTAGAATCTTTTTTAGGTAGTAGCTGCATTACATTTCTATGGAGAACGTGGTCACTATATTATTTAAGTTAGCATTTATGAAGCTACAACTTTGAAAAGTTTTGCATATTAGCAGAACCAGCTCACAGCACAGCAAGCTAAGAAGCTTATTAAAGATTTTACTCTTGGCATATTGTAAAAACCTGCAGTGCTGGCAACCAGTCAACAGCCCTCATCTAGTCGCAGCCTTTAGCGCTAACCCACCTCAAACACTCTTTCTTTATCTGTTCCTCCACAAAAGCTCCAAAAAACGATCATATTACTGACACATGCCAGTACACTCACTCAGTACCGGATGCTTTTTTTAAAAATGCTAATGGACGGGCAGGAGGCATAATAATATTTCGATTGATTGAGACCTTCCTCTTCTCAGACTCCACCCGACATAATAATCGCACTGGCAGAGGTCAGCGGTGCTTGGCTGCCATCAACACCAGCTTATTAACCCTGTGGCCTGCAGAGATCCACACAAACACGTCACACAAGAGCTGCATTCAGGCCTCAGGTTTGACTGCAGGAGGGAGGCCAGAGTATTATGAGCTCTAATCACAATGAGGTCAAATATTTATGAAAGCAGGTGTAAAGAAAATGTGTTTTAAACCTTGTGCCGTTCAGCTTTAGGATAAACCTTTTCTAAGTATCTTAACTGATCAAATCCTTCTAATTCTGTTATAATGATTGTAACGTTTTATGATACAATGGGAATAGCTGAGCTGTTTGCCTGATAAGGTTAAACAAAGCAATTTGTCTGTAAAATCTGGAATTGGGGATTTATATGGTAGATTTTTGTTTTTTATTACAAATTCTAGTATTAACATTTTAAAATATTTTAAAAGATTTTTTAAATATTTTTAAACCTGTTTGTCTTTCCAGCTGTTATCTTGCACTGAATCTACTCACTGCATACTGTAATATACAACCTGTTAATAAATTAGAACTGATCAGCCATGCAAACACAAACATTCCTCTCTCTCTCTCTCTCTCTCTCTCTCTCTGTCTCTCAGCTAAGGGCAGGAATGAACAGATGTAGTTCACATCTGACATTAAATGGCATTGAGGAAATTCCACATGGGTTCTGCTGTTCAAAATATATTCAAACCTCAACAGCCCTGTTACCATAAAAAAACAGCAACATTCTTGCAGTAAAATAAAGCTTTGTGACAATAATCACAACAATTCAAAAGCTGGACATTTATCAGGGTAATGAGTTTTAATACAGTTGCTAAATATTCACAGCATTCATATTTCAGATATGTGTGTGTATGTATTTACTAACCATATATTGGGGACAAATCTTTACAATACTTTTGTAGACAAATCTGAGCAAAACATCCTTCTCCATATCGTTTTTACATACAGTATAAGCACATCTAACATTTAAAAATATAGTAACCACAACATTTTAAAATTTTAGGGTTTTAAGTTTAGGGTTAAGATTAGAGTGTGGGTTTGGTTATACTGTTTATAACTAGCTGTGTATGAAAACAATAAAAGGCTGAGGAATGTCCTTATTTAGATAAATAAATGAGTGTTTGTATGTGTGTGTGTGTGTGTGTGTTGGAGTGACTAATTAAAGAGCAGTTAGCTTTGTAGAGCAGGTTCCTGGAGAGGTGATTGTTACCCTCTGTCCATATGTTTCTGACCCCCATAGTCACGTCACTGTCCTTTCCCACTACACACACACCCACACACTAATGAGCCATGAGGGGATTGAGTGTGTAGAGCAGAATAAATACACCCGCCAACCATTTTCTCCTGCACACACACACACACACACACACACACACTATTGGAAATGTTAAAATGATGTCATCTCCAGTGTTACTGTTTCATTTGTGTGAGGACAGAAACTGTGTTTGTAGGATATTCTGCTGCAGACTGAGAGGAGTGAAGGCCAAAGAGACAGAGAATCAGAGTAAAGTGAGTCAGTTTGACTGCACACCTGTGAGAGTCTAAATTTACCTGCTGTTTTCACTAAAATACATCACACTGTGGAAGTGAAATAGGTGCAAATACAATTGTGTAATGAATCTGTGTGTGTGTGTGTGTGTGTGTGTACGTTCTTTGATTTAAAAAATATATATTTATTCTTTGTTTGTCTATTCTTCATGTTTACTTATACATTTTTATTTGTAATTTTATTTTTCAGTGTAATTATTTTGGTCTAATTATCAACAAATGCTAGGCATTTTAAGGTAACTTAGTGTGAATATTATATTTTAAACACCAGCACCTATTTATAGCCTAACGTGCAGAAACAACTCATTAAGCAGAGTTCCTTTGAGAAACAATTATGAGGTAAACACAAAGATTGTTATAATTGAAGCCTAATATAGAAGAAAGTTGTATTTTGCACACTTTGATAACTTTTTACACTTCTTCCGCTTCTCAGCTAATGAGTGTTGAGTGTGGAATGCATTATGGAGGGAAGTGAGAAACTTCTATCTTCTTGTATGACTCCTAACATCTGCTTTGAGGCATGAATTTCTTTATCCAGCGCAGCATTACCACAACAACGAAAGCTAAAATCACGGGAAGGTAAACGAATCAAAACCTTTATTTGTATTTTGTCTTTTTGACAACGCATATCCCAGATAATCTCACCTGCTCCAGATATCAAATAGGAACATTTTTAACCTCATATTTTCTCGGCGCTGTGGAACAGGGTGGTGCAGTTCTGTCTAAACACTCAGCATTCATAGCACAACGACAGGGTGTGTTTCAAAGCACTCTCTCTGCATTCTTCATATGTCTCCTTAAAGACACAGCTACTGTAGCATGGGTGCCTGCCAGTCTGCTAACCTCTACCCAAGACAATGCGTTAGGCTCCCTGAAATCCCTACTATTAGATAAAAGAAAGAAATGAGGTGATCCCTTAATGCGGTTGAATGGCACGTCTCGGCCTTAGTGGCTGGCTTGTACTTTTTTGTTTACATTTGACACAGAGCGATCACGTATTTTGGCATTTCCCCGGTCTTTGTCTGAGATCAGCCTCTTCAAAATTACTGTTTGATGTACTTACAATATTTTGGCTGTCTGCGAAGTTTTAGTCATTATTATCCGGCAGCTTTTGAGGCCGTGCATCATGTACGGGTTCTTCCCTCTGCGCAAACTTATGATCAAAATGTTCTCGGTTAATTCTATGTTTTATGTAGATTAGGAGGAGAATGTTCTGCCTTTAATTTTGAGAAATGTAACCAGCGTCTTTTGCTCCACCCTGGTCACAATGGATGGGATGTAGGAACACAGAAGTAATGATTACATGGCTATATGCAAACATTTTAGGAGTTTAGCTTAAGCTTGATTGAGAGGTTTGCAAAACCAGGTTAGTTATTACACAGGAAGCTGTTGTGCAGTGGAACATTCAGTTCTGTGCAGAGGGGTATCAAAAGAACATACATAGAGTACTGCAGACATATTAATGTATGCGTCATTTCAGATGTTGCTGTTGTCATTATTAGACAATAATATTAGACAATTAGACATATGTTGTGGTATATTGTGTGTGTTTTGTGGTTACTTTTACATGCAATATTAAACTTCTTTATTTCCTTTCAAACTTCTTTTTAACATTAACTTTTAATTAACTTCTTCTTGACCATTTTATGACCTTTATTTAAAATTTACATTTAGGTATTTAGCAGACGTTTTGTCCAAAGTAACTTACATTGTGAGAAAAAAACAAAGAAGTGATAAATCACATTATAATGACAAATATTAAATGCTAAAGACAGTATAATGCTTCAAAAGAGTTTGATAACTCAAATCTTTCTGTTAGCCAGTCAATGTTGGTGCAGAGAAACTGGAACTAGTAAAATGCATTCGGTACTCTGAATTATGTCTGTATATTTAAGCAAATATTTGTGAAAATCATACCCTCTTACTTTCTTTCCCACATGTACAACCAATAAGATTCATAGTTCATAAGATAAGATTTCTCATTTGATTTTGCTTGAGTATCTTGTTCATGCCCCCCAGGGCTATTTCTGCTCTTAATAGTAAATTGGCTCTACAGAGAGCAAGTAATAATGATCGTACACAGCTGAAAACAATTGTATTGTTTAACTGGTGGGCATAACTCATTCTGGGCCTCTGTTCATTTATTCTGAGGCTACTTTACCTTTATATTGATATATTTGCATGCTACACACTGCCATCATGCTCGAAGCATTTCCATTTTTTCTCAAAAGCTTTTTTGTACAATTTGTCATTTTAATATATTTTTTACTGTGCAAGCCAATTTACCTGCAAAAGTAAAGTAATATTCCCTGAACAAAAGTAAACGGGGCACACTGTCTCTTATAGTTTCATAGTCTGTGCATAAGATTAATGATGAATGCATTGTGGTGCATTTAAACTAAGTGGTGTGGTGTACTGTACATCACAGCAGTCTACGCAAGCAGTCTTGGTGCCGTTTACAGCGTTACCCTTGAACAGAAAGGTAAACGGACGAGCTAACCGGATCGTCTCGGAGGAATAATTCCACCCGGAAACAAACAGGTTGCCAGTGGCTGGGATGAGAGGAATATTTTCCCATCTGTGCCTGATGGAAAAGTGTGTGTGAGCGTTCAGCAGGGTCTCTGTTTCTGCCCTGCCGCTAATGATGTAAAACGCCTCCATCTCTGTAAAAACCTCTGAAGGGTTTATACTGAGTCTATGTATAAATATGAGCCCTTCAGTTCTAATGCAAAATTACCAATAAATTACCAATGCATCAATAAAGTGCCATTTACTTTCAGAAATGTGATGTGTATGTCTTCACTATTTCTTTATTTCCCCTTCAGGAGAATGGCTCTACTTTAACAGCAATCAATTTACAAACACATCCACTAGTCAAAGCCGGCTACATCTGTACACACTCTTTTGTTTTATGTGCTTTGTAGAACAACTAAAAGGCAGTCTGTACACAGCAGCTCCACTGCAAAGTAAGACCTTGACTGAAAGACCCAAACAAGTTGGTTATACTGTTTATTTTTAAAGTAAGAACTCAACGCAGCATTTTTTTGCCCTGCGGGTAGCGATACATTCTGAGCTCTGGCTAAAGCTCTGAATGATGGTAAATCCATTCAGTGTGTTTGGTCTCCTCAAAGCAGCGGTTTATCAGATATTCCGGAGAACTCAATCTATTGCTTGCCCTTAGGTGATTTGTAATGGCTGATCATTGTCTATAATGCATAATACATTACTGTGGGTCCCCCGTCCCTATCTGTTCAGCTCACTTCAAATGCCTCTGTCAGCCTATCTCACCCTTGAGCCAGTCCGGATGTATGAATAATGTGTTTAAAAAATCAATTGAAGGGATTGGGTCTTCCCTGTAGCGTCTGTTTATCAACAGCGTCTTTAGAGGTACCAGATTCCTCCTGCAGTCCTCAGGGAATGTGTGTGTGTGTGTTTGTGCAATGTGTGTGAAATAAGTTGCAAGTAAACTAAATGCATAAAATTTGCAGGCAAACATCAGGCGAGCAGCCCTCGGTCCCTAAAATTTCAGCAAGCTGATGATAGTGTGAAAAGCCTGATATATATATGAGAGCACAAGATATATGAACTGCATGGAGAAAAAGAGAGAGAGAGAAAGACTACCAGTCTTCCATCTAGCCCCTCCCCTCTCTTAGTGAGGGGATTTGAGTTTTATTTACATTTCACAGGGGCTATTATCCCCTCATTAGTGTAGCTCTAGAGGGGTCTGAATTACCCCAGGAGCCAGAGAAGAGCTCCGCACATTTACTGCAGCTGCTAAAAAAAGACATTTTTTAATAAAGCAAAATTACCGTCCTAAAATCTTTAAAAGCACACGTCTCTGTCTTACGTCTCTACCAGACTCGGAAATAATTATTCTGGCATTTCTATCATTCCAAATGTGTTTGAATGGACACGTTTTAAATGCTCAACTACTGTAATTAGCTCAACTAAAGCAAACAGACAAATAAAACTAAGATAAAGTGTAGATGCACCAGAGTCTGTTTGATTGTACGCGTATCTCTGTTAAATGTGCCACTTCAAACGACACATTCAAAGCTAACAGTAAGTTGCTCCGGTGGCTTTCGATTCATCGCGCACGCCGTGCTCGACTCTCTCTCCCACACAGACACGGCGCCGCTTAAAAACGCACAAGCCCTTTGTTCTTCCTTTGAAAAAACGTGGCGAGAAAAAGGGGAAATATTTATAAAGCTCATAACGATTGTGTGTGTGTGTGTGTACTGCCGCTCGTCCCTGAAGATCGCTGCGGAGACGAGGGTGATTATGGGAAATAAAAACAGCAGCGGCAGCCTCATTAGCATAATGATTTCCCTTCGCGCTTCAGTGCGCCAGAGAAGGGGAAAGAGAGAGAGTATGAGAGAGACTCCCAATGCTCCTTAAGCATTTGAAGCGTGTTAATAATCATTAAGTGTTTGGAGTAGAGAGGAGGGGAGACAAATGGGCGAGGGTTGACTGCCTGGTTCACCTGGGCAGGACCAAATTAACCTCTTGCCTCCGCTTCTGCCTTGTTGCCATACTGCTGCCATAAGGGACCTATTAGTACGGGCTCTTAGATGGTAGAGTGTTAGCAGTACCCCGCTATTGGCTGTGGCCATCAATAGCAGACTATTGCTTTTAATATAGCTAAAGTAGTCTCTCTCTGTCTCTCTCTCTCTCTCTTTGGAGATGCTAATGGTCTATCCTGGGAGATTAGATAAAGCAGTACAGAAATCAGCTCATTAGCGGACACAGATGCTAAAGAGTGTGGTGTGGCATATCAACACTGTGGCTCAGCCCGTTCCTCACTAGTACTGCCAATCGAGCACTTGTGTACCTGCTCTCTTTATCATGGGTTAGACATTTTCAGACGGTGATGTTTTAACATACAGTTAAGATTTATAAGCTTTTAAAACTGTCTTTCTCTTTGTAATAGCATTTAGAAATAAATTAATTTTGTCCCTTCATTTGTTTGTATTTTTTTAAGTGGTATGCTAACATAAAAGTATGTAAATGCAGAGCGATGTATAGTGACAGGCTTAAATCAATTTGACTTTGATAATCTGATAACATTTCTCATTCGATGCAATTATGTCGGGTTTCATTTTGCATTATGGAAGACCAGCTGTTCATAATTGCCATGGCAACGACCCTGTTGGTTACCATTTGACCTTCATGTCTCTGGGCCAATTTTAATTGGCTCTTGTATCAAATTAAAAGGCTGTGACAAACTAACCATGGGCAGATGAATTGACACAAGAGCTCATGTTTACTAAAACCAGTACCTCAAAACAGGCATGAGAACAACTTTTCATCAATAAGGTACCAGTATCTCTTCTCAAGTTTGGAAACTCAAAAACATAAGAGGGAAATAGTTTTACTTAAAGTAGGTATTTGTTAGTGTGTTGCGTTTTAAATATGAGGCACTGCCTTTACAGACCCAACATTGCCACAAATATGCTTATGTTTATGTGTATTAGCTTTCCTCTTTGTCAAAAACTCAAGGTTCAGATTTCAGGAGTTGAAAAAGAAATCAAAATAAGAGGAAAGCCCCATACCTAATGGGCTTTTTTCCCTTCAGTGCATAACCAATCACATTCAAATGATGGAGGCAGACTCACATGAGGTTCTCCGTGACGGTAATGAAAAATCTCACTCTCATTTCCAAGTCAAACTCTTTTCAATCTGTCTTCCCTGATATTAATTTCCATATCTGTATAGTAAATATGGATGCAGATATGAACTCTATTTAGCTTTTTGTGTCTGTGGAAAGGCAATGATCGGCCTTATTTAACCTGGCAGGCAGGAAAAGTTTTATTACAAATTCATTTAGAGACAGTTTATATTGGTAAGTCTACAATATAAAGTGCATACCTACCTAATAAGAGAGAAACAGGTATGGGTTAGGTTATATTAAAAAAATGCATATTATTCTTAAAATATTTAAGATGCTAATAGCATTATTTAATTTTTTAATTTTATACTATTATGTATAAATGCAATTTGATTGTTTTTACAATATATTTTTTCAGTTATTTCACTATACATTATTTAAATGATTTCAAAATAGTTTCATTTATAGTTTTACTTTAATTTGAAAATATTTGTATTTGCTTTTTGCTTTTGCTTTTTGCTTTTTGAATGATTTTTTTTCTGTATTATTTTTAAGCTTTTTAATATGTTTTATTTGTTTTAAGTTTTGTTAGATAGTCATAACAACCAGCAGAGAAGAATGTTAGTTTTTTTTTTCAAATGTCAAGTTTCTTCTTTAATGACATCAGTTCTTTATTTGGTTGAAAACACACGATCACACACATTTAGAGTCAGTCTGTGAGTGTGAATCAGGTTAAACATTAATTCAGATTCATATATCGTCCAACCTGAGGGTCTGAATCTGACATTCCCACCCCTGAACGCACCTAAGCATCTCTTCCAGCTTCTCTCTCTGTGTCTCTGAGCTCAGCAGTGGGGACTGAGATTAGCCTAACCAGATTAAAGGGTTCTAATGCATTATTCCTCAGCCCTTCCCTCCACTGAAAATCCACTCATGTGAAAATAATACACATCCCTATGTCAATCACTCTGCCCTGACCCCACTGGGACTGAAGCGAACTCTGTACAACGACAGTTATTACTGGCTACAACAAATGTTACCTCTGAAATCCACTGCTTTAAATAGTCCAAAACGCAATCTGAAAACCTTGATGATGATTCGTGGAGCGCCGGCTTCTTAGGAATTCTGTACTGTCAGCTGGAGGGTGTTTGGTAATGAAAGTAGCCATATATTTATTGCCAAAGGATGTTGAAATTCTACCAAGCGGCGCTGAGATCTACTGACATGGGGTTGCCATGGAAATTAAGTGATGCCATATTTTGACATGATAATGTCCTGCACTGGCTGTCTGAGTTGGTGGGGTTCAGTGAGGGGGATAATCTATTCCTTCCCTTTGAGATGCTGGCCTGGGGGGTTGGGGAGAGGTGCTCCAGGAGAGCTCTTCTGTCTTCAATCATATCAGAGGAAAGCTCCTCCATTAGAGCCACAAAGACATCTGAAGTCCAGCAGAGAGCAGAGGTCTCCTCTTATTTCCTGTGTAATGAATTCTGGGAAACCGTCTGTATTTATTCCTTCAGCAGAATCCAGAATGTTCGTTTTTGCCAGAGCGACTTTGTGAACATCGACATTGACATATTTCGCCACATACCATTGTTGTTTGCCATACCTAAGCGTACAGGCACACACACACACTTGTATGGACTCCACAACCACCTGTGGTGTAAAGGCATTAATTATAAATAAGGGGCAGATGAAAGATTGATGACTGGTTGATAACGTGTGCGCTGATCTCGACGGCTCTGTACAGACATCAGGAAGGAGTCTTGACTGCGTGACAAGACAGTCCAGAGGGAGCAACAGCCATATGTGATGACATTTAACACATCTACAGCTCTCCTGTCTGCATGAATAAACCTAAATAACTGATGTAAATGAAGGCTGCCTTAAATATATGCTAGTATAAAAGGTAACCGGCCCTTGGTACCGATTCCAGCTGTGCTAAAATACATAATATAGAAATATTTAAATAGGAAACACCTGTTCACCTATATATTACTGTACATCAGACACAGGGGGCAGCTGTGAAGATTAGTTTACATGTCAGGGACTATATCTGCTAATGCTAAAATTTGTTTAATAAAATGGTCTGCCGCATGTCATGCCTTTGCTATGACTATATATAGAGCAATTTTTTGCAATGAATGATACCATTTATCACTGTCACCGGTTTATTAAATCAGCTTGTTTTAAAGTGACAACCACCTAAATCTGTAACAAACACCTAAAGTGTTTTTTTCCAAAAAAAAACAGCTCACAATACATTTGGTCTTCAAGAGATGTTTAGTTTCCAAGTTTGGTGTTTGGAATTTGTGTGGGTGTGTGCATGTGTGTATTTGTGGATGTACAAAAATACACATATAGAATGTGAGAACATATTGTGTTATATTTTTGTGTCTATACAGAGTATATATAGTTGTTGTTTTTAATCTTAGAATAGGCTTTCACACAAACTAAAACAGGCTTTCACTCCCGTCTGTCATCCCCTGACAGGCAAAAAAAGCCCTCTGAAGTCTTCATACATTCAATTACAAAACCTGTTTACTCTGAGCCTTTTAAAGTCTAGTACCTTTAAAATATTCACGCAATATTGTTACCTCTTCCTGAGGTTTAGAAATAACTAATATATAAGAATTTATTTCACAACATTTCAAATGTTTTGGTGATTAACAGGAAATTGTTTTAAGAAGTACAGTTTTTGTAAAACAGAAAAAAGGAAAAAATGTGTAACCGCTTTCGGATTATTAATAACACTTTGTTGTGGTAATGAGGGGCAGTGCACTGCAGTGATTGATTATGTCGTAATCCTGCAGCAAGTGAGTTTCGGCACAGAGAATCACGGCAGAGGAAGTTATTTCAGCCAGGCATAGCGACCAGCTTTCCTGCACAAACATCCGTACAAGGCTCGTTTGTTCGTGACAAAATCAGAACATTCAGCACTTTATTGAAAACTTGATTAAATGAAAACAGGCCCTAATCCGTCGGCGTCTGCTGTATCAGTTTGCCCACACGTCTCTGTTAGACATTTGTAACCTAATTCTGTTTTGTTTCAACTGCAAGCTTAGCTGCAGGGTGTCTTGGCAAGGTTAAGCTAACATGACGTAGCGCCAGAAATAGCTGCAAGGTGTGATATGTTGAAATGGACCCTGCCGACATGAAGCTTTAATTATCTAGGGACAAAAACAAGTTGAAAAGTTCTCACTTTCTGCATCTGTTTATTCGTTTCATTTTTTAAAATCTTAAAACATTTAATATGATCATCAAACTATTAAACCAACAAACAATTAAGGATAAACAACAACATACATTTAGGAGTGATTGACAGCTAAATAGTTTTCAGGAATCTGCTTTAAAGATTTATTGTGTAAATTGAAACATTCACACTCACATTATTGTCATTATTAAATGTACAACATGGAAATCAATCATACTGTCATTTTAAATATTATTAAGTTTACATGTTACTTTTTACAAAGAAAATAATCTGCTTTAAGGATGTATTGTGTAAAATAAAACTAACATTACACACAATTATTTGTACATAATTAACATATTTGGAAATAGATTTGGAAATGTAATATATAGTATTATACCATATTTTAAATGTATTATAAAGTTTACATGTTAACATTACAATAAATATGATTTACAGGATTTAAAGGAGGCACATATTGTAAACAGTTTGAAAAGGTGCAGTCATTGACTCCTGCATCGATTAGTCGGTGAGGAGATCTCAGTGTGTTACGACATCAGACTCCTCCTCTCAAAGAGAAGATCTGATGCTCTTTTATAGACACATCTCATGCAGGGAATGATGGCAAATGCTACTCCTCAATTATTTACACTGTTTAAATGGCAGCAACTGCAGGGTGTCTGCGACTTGTGTGTTTGAATGAGCATTAAACATATTTTTAGCTGAAATAAAAATGCTGTTACATACTTGTGTTACACACCACTAAAACATCTAAATAAATCACAGAAGTTAAAAAATGCATGAAAAGCATGTAATGATTGACCATGTTTACATTGTTTGTTTTGTGGGAGTGTGTTTTCATACTTCCTCAATGTATTCAGTAAATTTACAATAAAAGTATTCCTAAATTGACAGTTATAAACTTATGCATTTGTAAATTTCATGTATTGCAGGTACATTTTTAATCATAATATGTTTGGCTGTTGACGTTTTTAAGTTGGTGAATTGCACTTTCCTTAAGCGTTCTTGTCACAAGGCTGCCCTCTATCTTCAGCTGAGGGAATGACTAGTGGCTTTAGTCTCATACATTCTCTTAGGGAAATGTATCTAATTATTTCCAGTTCAGCTCTTTAAACTATTCTTAATTTAAAGCTGGACTGAAAGCCAAACGATTAATATATCCGTCTTCAGCTGCATTTGCTACCAGTATTTATTGATTCATTGATTTAATGATCATGGTGTTGTCTTAAGTGTATTGATTTTGCTAAATGTGCAGCACACACATACTGTCGTAATAGGTTTGGGCTACGGTTGTGAAGCTGTAATGTAATGTGAATGTTCTAGACATTTTACCCAGTGATGGAGTAAGATGTCAACAGAGCATCTTTTAGTGTTACCATATGGTTGAGGTCTTTGCTCAGTCAATATATCTCACATTGTATTGTGCTTATCTGGACATGTTCAGAATACATTATTGTTGTAAAAACATTTAGGAAATGGATTTAAGTCTACAAGATTTTTATATACATAGCGGAACTATGTTCTGTAAACACATTTTAAACAGCAAAAGTGTTTAACACACAAACACATTTTAAACGCCAGATTTTAATCGATAAAGAAATAACAGTTAATCTTACAATTCTCTAGTAATCCAGTACGATACTGTAAACCGTATATTAGTAATATAACAGCAGATGAATACCTATATTGTGTTTTACATAACGCAAAGCTGTTGACACTGATGGATTACTCCCTGTCTAACGTCTCTTGCTGGGAGGCGCCTGCATCTGGAACTGACTGCACAGCCTTTGCAGGCCGTCACCTGTCACTCATCCCTGTAACTGATGATTTGGCCAATCCTGTGTTTCCTCAACCCCCTGCGAGGGAAACTTGTACTGTATCTACTCAGAACAGCCACCTGCCAGTCAAAGCTACAGGCACACACAGCCACTTTCCCTTGTAGATAAAACCAGTCAATCCCCGTCTCGCACCTCGTCCATACCGAATCAGCCCAGCTGTCAATCAGACCGTGGCTCCATGTTCTCAGCAGATGGATCCAGTCCATCCCTGTTCTTTTTCTGCACAGATATCTAATTCTATAAGGTTGTACTGAACTTCCCGACCCGCGAGTCCTTTTGAAGAGGGTCGAATCAAATCACAATAGTGATGAAACTGATGTAATGTTACAGGATGAAGGCCGGGGTGGCTAAGGTGGTGAGAGGGAATCGACCCGGAAGTTTCGGGATTCTTAATTGCGGTGAAAGAATCGGTGCGGCCAGCGTAGCCTCGGGCTCTCCGGCCCCAGAGGTGAGCGCTGCACACAGACAGACACCAGAGAAAAGTGTCACATCTATGAATCCGCTGTGTAGTTCATCTTAAGAGGTTCAAATTATTCTACGGCAAAAGGTGTTTGAGTGCGTTTCTGTCTTCACAAATCGCGGATAACAGTGAGAAGAACTTATAAAACCCACGAAAAGCATGTTTATATAAGAGAGAGTCAAATCGATTTTGAAGTCTCAGACATGCACACTGGATCATTCGACATGAGGCGTTTACATACACAGCAAGATCAGCCAAATGTCATATTAAGATCAAGTTGTGTGCGCAAATACACTCAATAATCTGGTTTTAAAATGTAACTATATAACATACTTTAGGTCTGGGTCAAAAATCGAAACGTGGATTTTAAATAGGTTTCCAGTACACGTATCCACTCAGAAACCCACACTGCTGGATTGGTTAAAATCCTCAAACACACGTTTTGGTAGTGTCACAGAACATTTTGCAGGGGGAAAATAACCTATGAATGGCTTACATCAGGGATGGGCAACTGGCGGTCCACGGGCCACACACACACAATTTAAGTAATCGTACACCAATATAAGTTGAGTTCCTTCAAAAAAATTTCCTCAATAAAATATAGAGAAAGATGAGGCAAAATAAGTGTAAATTAGTAATCTGATCCCTTGGTTTAAAGGACAAAAATTTCTGGTTATTATCCAAGTTGCATATCCCTGGCTTACATTATAACTGCATATTCAGCTAAGAGAAAGAACTTTAACAGTGATTTTTAGGAAAAATATCTAAGCTGAAAATATCTAAATATCTAATCAGACTCAATTTACAGGGGACAGAATATTTTAATCCGCATGGTGCTGTTTTTCAACACACACACACACACACAAACACACACACACACACACATTATCATATTATCTTATGCTTATTGTGCTCAAACCTGTGTCTTGAGATTAGGAATTTGTGATAACAGAGCACACCCGTTTGAAAGCATGTGAAAAGAAGCCTAAACATCCAATCTACATGCATTCATCCCCATGACTAATCTGCAGGCCTCTAATACTGTATGTCTGCCCTGGAAACAGAAGTGCACTAAGGACAAACATCTACTGCTGCTTCCAAAGCACAAGTGAAAGCAGATTAGCCGGGGCTTTATCTGAGATGGGGCATTCCTGTTGCTCTTTTTTGCCCTAGATCTTTTCCTTCACATTCAACAGTAGGCATATAAAGGGGAGATTTCTGAGGTGGGTTTTGACTACGGGTGTCTTTTGCAGTATTTAGGGGAAGTGTTGGTTGTTGAGATATGCAGAGTAGTGGATCTTTTCACCACTTGTGGCCAACAATGGCCACGGCCTCCATCCCCCAACTTTACTGAGCAACAGTGGATGGAGAATCGTCCTGTATGAATAGGTTTGGTAAAGGCTCCTGCTGGATGGGAGAGGGCAAGGCCTGACAGCCTGGTCCTCGTGTTTCACGATAGCCCAATCGGTGGTGCCCGGCAGGGGGGCCGACCTCCTCAGGGCCCTCCCTTCTTCCCCCCCTGGCCTCCGTCACGCTGAGATAATCAGGTTTGTGTGAGTAGTATGTGTTCTTTTGACAGTCATCATCCCCTCATTGATCCATTACACCCAAACCTTCATTGTTCCCCAAAGTGTTTGAAATGCCTATTGGAGGAGAGGGGAGGGGCTGGCTTTTCTCAGTCCTGTCAATCAAGACAGACATTTTTCTCACTGTTGCCATAGCCCGGGGTGAGAGGTCGGGAAAACACTGAATGAGAGTTGACGAAGCGATAATAATGGCGTATTTGAGACGTTCTTTTCAACTGGGAATTTCTCGAACACACTAACACACAGTGAGTAAATGAAGACATGTTTGGATACCACAGACCTGCTGTGAGACTGAGGGGGAGACAGTGCTGTTTGAAAACTAAATAGGCTTAAGAGATTTTTACCCATGAGTCTTAAGGAGAAACCCCCTTTGAATTGGTGACCCCGTGGAGGCGCTTTATTCCTGCTCTCATAAGCTCTGCCGAGGAGCTGAAGTGACTGGCCTGAATTGACTCTGGCAGAGAGTTTGTTGTCTTAGCTGTAATTCGACTTATCAATTGCATGGTTGCCTTTTTATTTGAGAAAGGTGAAAAGGATGCCAGTCTAAAAGGCAAAAAGAAAACCTTTCAAGTGAGGATGGGGTGTTATTCTAGGCAAAATTGGTGGGAGAACAGCGTAACTTATTGACGTCGTCCACTGCTTCAGAGATCACACATTTTTTGCATTACAAAGCAAACCAACACATTTGTGTGTAATTTCAGCATCAAGTATCTACAAAATTACATTTGTTTTTGCACACCTTGCAGCTGCTCCACAATTAGATAGGTTTGTTCTCATTTTCTCATAGGTTTGTAACATTTTTTGATAAAGCTTTAATTAATACAAACTTAACAGAATGACTACAGTCACTTAGCAGAAAACTGTAACATAGAACACCCATGATAAATGACGCACTGCAGTCCTCACTGGACTGATAAGCCAGACGTTAGTCATTCTTCTACATTTCACTATTGGACATGACAGCCACAACATCCCCATTCAGGATAATGACTTTGTACTGACTTATTTAGAGTACACAGGAACCCCTTGATAGTGGTGTCAAATGGAGGCCTGTAGTTGATTTATGACCCCTAAACGTGGCCCCAGGCCTCCAAAGAGGATGATACAATTACCCCAATATGAGCCTTGTTACTTAAAGCCAAGCGTTATGCTTGAGAAGATAGCGCTGCGGTGTCTGTTGTCTGGCTGGGCTGTTTAAATGAACGTTTATTACTCCTCCCCTTATAAATCAGCGAAGACAGTCCTGCTGAGGCCTTAGAGGGTTTAATTCGGTCCCACAGTGCACTTTTGATTTCGCCTTAGTTGTTGGTTTGTTAGCATGACCATCCATCTTTGCTGTGACACACAACCAATCAGGTTGCAAGAACTAGGTGGCAAAGACAGTAAAAAAACAAACAAACAAAAGCAAACAGACACATGCTAACAAGAGTGGACGAATGCTAAGCCATGTTTTCTGTGTTTGCAGCATGTGAGTTTCTGTAGTGCTACTAGAATTTCTCTAGGAATAATAAACCCATAAAGAAAATAAAAGATCTTTTTAATTCTGTGGAAGTGAAGCTGAGCTCCCATGAGGCTCAGTTTATACAGCATTTAGACATTATTGAGATGTTTCTGAGATATAAAATAAATATATTTATATGAAACACTAAGTGTAATACCTACTGGTCTTTGTGCAGAGGTTGTGCTTTGCTGATGTGATACATGCAAACTTATGGCCACACTTTCTGTTTTAATGTTATGTTTAAAACACTAAACATTAAACACTAACATTTAAAACATTAACATTAAAACACTATGTTGCTTGGCAACCAAAAAAGCCTTAAGTCAGACTAATAAAGTAAATGAATGTATTTGTATTTTACAAAGACAAAATAATAATTGGTTTCTTTTGAAGTGCAGTTCTATTCTTTTGTGCTTTCTTAAATGCAATGTCACATCAATGTTACATAAAGTCATAAAGATATTACAGTACAATAGTACAGTACCATTGATAATGGGAAAGCTTTTTTCTCCAATTACTATAGTCAACCCTGGTAAATACAGAGATACCATTTAGATGGTACATTTACACAGGGTTACTGTAGTGTTTATTATTGGACATTTAAGTCAATCAGTGGTACAGAAAACGCCTGATGGACATTAACTGTCACTCCAGTGTGATGGATCTGAAGTGCAGTATGGATTTATCCCTGCGGCCACAGAATTTCCTCACTGTGTTAATTACAATTGCATGAAACAAGGATGGTGGTGACAGATCAATAGTAGAGAGAACCTGGATGAATTCATTATCTCTCAACACGCATGCACGCACACACACACACACACTCACACGTGTGCATGTTTAGAAGTGTTTGCATATGCATATTTTATGCTTCAGGAAGCAAAAACAAAATTACAAACCAATTGACCTTCTGTGTTTTCCAGTACAGTAGATGGTGACTTCCCCTTAGCATAATTACTAGGCAATTATTTACGAAAGCAAATTTATCCGTGACTGCATGCTGGAATGTGTACATTTAAATATAGGTATCGTGTGAATTTGAATTTGTATGGGAGGTGTGTTTGTGTGCGTATGCTATCATGTCAGCCAATATTACACCTAATTATTAGCTTGACTGCAAAATGATTACATTTGATAATGTGATGCACACACACACAATGTATTTCAACCTCTCTGTCTCTCTCTCTCTCACACACACACACACAGTCTGGCGGGGGTCTCGGTAATGGAGTCATTATAGGCTTCAGTGGTTTGAAGACTTATCACAGGATACAGGAAGTCTGCAGGGGAAAGAAAAAAATCAAATGAGTTCAACCAAGCGCACAAAAGACCATTTCATTAAGCTCTGCCCCTATCAGCAGAAGATGGGCACAGCAGACTCAGCTACCGCCCCCTCTCACTGTACAGGAATAGGTCATTTATTAAAGACAGACTAATGGGATTGTGCTTTAATGTAATCAGCACTCATCTGTTTGGCTGTGGTGTTTAAACTGGCCATTATTCTGCTCATTACAAAGAGAGGGTGGGAATTATCTGACGTCCGTCAATATGTCCATCTGCATGGAAGCTCAGTGACTGAAAAGCTACAATTACTTTTTATGGGTGCCAGCGTGGGCGTTTATCATCCTTATTATTAAAAAAGACTTGCTTATATAATACTCTTTAATATCAGATACAGATGATGTGGTTGGTTAGCTTAAATTATAGAAATAGCCCAAATAACAGAATGGCTGTGTTCCAAAATCTAGTAAGGTGGCTTGCTGTCTATTGCCTACCTTTCAAGGGGGCACAGGAGGATTCAGCAGAGTGAAAACTCTGGTTTAGGGTAATATAAGCCACCTTTGGTTTACTATAACATTGGGGAAATTAATAACATGTAATTTGTTGGGTAAAAGTTTACTTTTATTTGAACTGGATTAGGATTGTTACAATAATAAAAATATAATGTAGTGCAACTTGAGATTACCCATACCGATTTCATACACCACTGCATAACAAGGTGGTATAATCAAAGTAAATTGAACATTTCTCTAACTTCATACACTGTTTTAGATGTATTTTTTACTGAGCTTGAAGCAGTGTGTCAGAATACTGTCTTCTCAGCACAATACATGCATTGCATTGCTGCCTTAAAATTTAGCTGTAAATATTTTAGCAATAATTAAGCAATAAGCAATTCACTTAAAATGCCGCCTATGCTGCCTACTGCCTAGGCAGCTCTCTAGGTTTTGAAACAGAGTAAAATGTGTCATTGGATCTTTTTTCATCCCCTTTCCCAGTCGGTGCTTTATGCAATTGAGTCAAATGAGCCATATTAACCCCGGCCAGCTTGTGACCAGCTCAGACGCTGGACACATAAACAGTTGGCAGGTGTCCTGTTTCCCTTTTGCTTCATTTCCTTTGTGCTGCAAAGCTGAAATGGATAAGACACAGAAGATATCACCATTCTCACAAGACCCTCCCCTGGAATTGAGTGACTCTCCTGGGACACAAGTGAAGTGGTATTGGCTGCTGTCAGTCTCTGAGGGAGGTCAATAGACAAACACCAGGTAATTTATCCACCAATCAATGACTCAGAACCACGTTATAAAAGGCAAAGCTCTGCAGAACGCTTTGGTTATCAACTGTAACTACAACGGCGCTACGAGGTTACAGGCCTTTTTCTTATCGCCAGCTAACAGATGTATGACTGGGCGGTCTGAAAGCGACGCAGGGATCGAATGGTGTGCTGACAAGCTGTCCACTAGTTGTCCAAATCATTTGAGAATCATTAGTGTCATGGGATACCCCATCAGTGAAGAAAGGGGTGAACAAATGGAGGTTGAATCATTTAAAGTGTGTGTGTGGGGGGGTGCCATAGCATGAGAAGGTTGCCCAGTCTTGGTGGTCTGCAGCTGGGGTGTTTAGGTGGCAGGTACACGGTGCCCGCCTTAAGGGGGTCAACACATATTTTATGATTAAAATGTAATTATGAGTCAAAAGTACAGAATATCATTTTTATTGTTTGGCAGTTTCAACACATGAATGATTTTATCATTTTATCAATGTGAGCAAGTAATGGGGGTGTGTTTAGGTGAGCAGTTGTGTCCTATTACATTTGTTCATACAATAAAAGCAGGGAATGTTTAGTATCAGTTCTGTCTATTGCTTTTGTGTTTGGTGAGAACACACATAAGATGAGGGAGTTAAGATAAATGTGACATATGTGACATTTTGTACATTTGCCTCACATTCATCTTTTATCATAAAATATTTCATGACTTCACAGCAAACAAAGCATTTTTACTTTACTGCTCCAATACCTATGGAGGGCACTCTTTAATTGTCACCTCAAATATTCTGCCCTGTGCATTACCCAGAATGACCAGACGGTGGCACTTTAAACCAGTATGTGATTTTCTACAGTATTTAACAGCCATTCAACGTAACAGAAATGTGAATTTTTATAGGTGTGCGTACTAGACAAACTATCAGGATATAAACTAGACTATAAACTATTAGGACTGCAAGAGACAGAAAATATATATATATACGAGAAACAAAAAACAACAAACTGTCTTTGTTTATTATGTCTTCAGTTTTTCATTTTATTAATTGCTATAGTTTAGATATGTAATTTTTAAATATACCAAATATACCAAATATACCAAAATTTTGTATAAATCAAGATCTATCTATCTATCTATCTATCTATCTATCTATCTATCTATCTATCTATCTATCTATCTATCTATCTATCTATCTATCTATCTCTGTCCATCAGCATTATGTATCTATCTATAAACATTTTATAGAGCTATACGTACAAAACGTAGATAAAGTGAGAGAGACAGAAACACAATAGAGTGAGCGAACGAGAGAGACCGTAGATAGTAAAAGAGGCTAAAACGTTTTTCAGCTAACATTGGTCCCAGTGGAGGATGGATTGAATGTGGGTGAATAATACATGGCTGGTGAGGGAGTAATGAAGTGGAAGTGATGGGGAAGAATACGCCGCTCTCAGCGGGACGGGGAGATGCATACTTTAAAGAGCTCCCGCTCTCTGTGGTACTGGCCTGGAAAACAAGCCAAGCAGACGCACATAGACTGCCACATCCAGTCCTCTGGAACTCCACACTGCTGTCTATGTCTGTAACTTCCCTCAAACATTTACCCTTCTAACTGCTCCACCATCATCAGGGTTGATGCTGCTGTGCTGCTGTTTGGTGTTTTGTAAACAGTAACCTGACAATGAACTCAGTGCAACAGTGACGTGATCGATCCAGACATTCAGGGTATAAATCTACATATCTTACTTATGTACATATGTGACTTATGTTGAGTACAGAAGTGTTAGTAGGTAGAAATTGTAATTCTAGTTAGCTTTAAAAAAAAGTGAAGACGAATTATTAAAAAAAACATTAGTCCTTGAAGATATTTGTTAGTACCATGATACAGCAACAATATCACACAAAACAGAAATTACCTTTGATATATGTCTCTTATATAAACCATACTATGATATGATCAACAAATTGGTTGATACTTTCTAATCTGATATATATATATATATAATTATTAAGATATGTAATATATAAATCTTAATAATTAAATGCACACAAGAATACAATCATCTGTGTGAGAAAACAAGTACATGAGAATTTTATGTTTTGTGTTTTGAGCTCTTCCTGTTGAAACGTGTTTTTGGTCATTTTACCAGTAATTTGCAATTAACAGTGCAAGCCAAGTGTGACCTATAGGTCCCTTGACACCCTTACTGTCCCCAGTGCTATAAAGCTTAAATTATTATACCTTCAGTACAATTCAGAACACCTCATGTAGAGCTTTTGACAGGAATCACAGCAAGGTGAGGTGCAGATTCATTCTACAAAACACAAATGTAATGGAAACGTAGTTTCTGATCTTCTCAATTCATGTCTTGTACAATAAGATCAAGGAACTTTAAATGATTCAGGACACATGAAACCTGAAATCTATTTTATATCACTCAAGACACAATGTACATATTTGTGACAAACAAGGATATGGCAATGTTATGTTTTCTGTTAAAATTGATTTTATTTTATTTACAATTATTTCAAACATTTAAGCAATAGAATACAAACTAATAATACACACACAACATGATTTCCCTGTTAACAAAAGCTCCTAAAACAATATCCTGTGTTGGTCTTGAAACATATTTCTTTAAATTAACCTGAGAGCTTAGCCTAACCAACCCTTTAATCAAATATAAATGATTGGTTAAGAAAATGGCATGGTCTTATCATCCAATATCTTAATGGAATATTGAAATTCTAAACAAATCCAAAACAAGAACAATTCGAAACAAAAAGCCTTATTGGCCAGTTTCATAAACAAACAGGGCCCAATACAATATTAACACTAAATTCAGTCTATTTTGCTAGTCAAAAAAGAACTTACTGACTAAAAAATATTTAGAAGCATGTCCATATTAGCTTAAATCTTGGATACTGACTTTTTAGAAACAGACTGTCAAATCAGAAGCATAATGAATTTCTCTCTTGATCATTAAAGACCCATTAAAACTTCAGCCTGTCACTATACACATTATTAAGAATGTTATTTCTAGTCAGAACTCCACTTGACTCCAGCAGCCACAGTTCAGAGTTTTTCCCTGGTTGTCTGTCAGAGAGGGTTCCTGTGTACAGGGGGAACGAAGTGTCAGAGACCACCTGACACTGCCCCCCAAGGTGCAGCTTTCCAGGTCTAAAGTGTGTGAGAACAAAATCAGCTCCTCTTCCATTTCCTGTCCTTCCCTATACTTTCCTTTTCATTTTCTGCCTGGGTGAACGAACAGTTTGCTTGATAGCAAGCAGGAGGTCCCAGCTGGACCACCCAGAGCATGTAGCTAGAGCAGGCATGCCAGAGATGGGGAGGAAGAGAACGGTTTAGGAAACTCCTAAGTGTTATAAAAATTGAAAGACGGAGAGTGGTCGGAAGTGTCCGGAGGTTGAAGGTGAACTGTGTGGAGATTCATACCTTACTGTTTTAGAAGGTAAGTCAATTTCAGACAGCAGAGCCTCACTTTCCACCGTCCCTGGAGCCCGACGACAGAATGTTCTCTCAGATGAATGACATTTAATTTGTTTCATGAAAAGAGTGTTTATATATTGAACAAGCAATGTTGTCTGTGTTTGGAGTTTGGAATGGAAATAAAGCTTTTGCTCGCATGGTGCTCCTCAAGTTCAACAAAAAACCTGTCAGTCAAAACGCTGGCAATTTGTATTTGGCTGTAACAATGAATGATGGTCTCTTCATCTATGGAAACCCACCCATTTCCACACATTTATCTTCCACTGTCTCAGTCATTGAGACAAACGTTTCAGTAGATTATGATGTTTCTCTATCACTCAGCTGTCTGTCCCACAGTTCCATATAAATGGCTGCAGTTGGTGTAGTTTTACATTTGTGCCACACAAGTGCCCAATTTCATCTACATGAGATGACGATATCAAAGAGATCCAGGCATGTTTTATCAAGTCTCTCTCCTGCCTTATGTTTTAACAATTTTTATTGTGGATTATAAGTTTTTATTACACTACCTCTTAAGTACATTGCGATATTAAATATACTATTTATATTGCAACTGTTAGTAATGTAAGGACTTTATAATTCCATGATCAGTATTATAGTGTATCATATTTGTATAGCTGTGGAACTCAGTGTGTAAGCAAAATTTAGCAAATGTTGCTTAAAACAGTTGCATCAGACCACTGATATTGGTTCTGTTTATTTGTTGCTGCCTTTGTTTGGGCTGGTAAAATGTAATACTATAGTATAATGTATATATGAATATACAGTGACATCCTAATCAACCGTGTTACATACAGTGAGCTGGAACCTATATGAACAAGAAGGCAAACATTAGTGATGAGGTTACAGCTTTTTCATGAGGATGACTTTCAATGTTTTTCTAATGAAGAGTCTGAAGAGCTTCTGGACCTCAGGAACAAAGTGTTAAGTAAATGCACTGAAGTGCCCTTATGCATTATACATGTTAAATGAACTCTGACAGACCAAACCTCTTAGCCACAATGAAGGAAATGTTCAGAGCTAGCTGAGAGACACATTTAAGGTTATTTAAGTGCTAAAGGATTGACTTATGCCAAAAGTATATTTGGGGCCAAAATGTGACGGCTCTTCTTCGTAGTCTTTCCTTTGGGAAAGATTTGGTTTCAACAAGGCTAGGAGGTCTCTAATAACTTAATAATAACTTAACTTGTTAATAAATGTCATGCTGATTACAGCATACAACATGTGTGTTTCTCTGTCAGGTAGTTTTGCAAACTGTAAATCCACATTGTCACATCTTTAGCTCAATTTTAGGGTGGGAAGTCTCACTTTTGCTGGTATAAACATGAAGTCAACTGTCCTAAACATTTACCAGGGCTGCTGTTACTGATATAAGCCATATTATGCTCAGCACCGGGCCGAAAATTGGTCTTTTGATAGATATCGATCTTACACAAATTGACCTTGATTTCGTTTATGGTTATTTTATGTACGTTGTTATACTTCGCTTTTCCCTCAGCCAGTTACGTACGAAAGTGTTTAAGAAATACATAGAAAGCCAATTATGGTAATCGTTTCTGGGTGGTCATCAATCATCTGCGATCGAGCTGTCGGTGCACCAGAGTCAGATGCGTGATTCGCTGCTGGCGGGCAGGTGTTCCAGCGGGGAAAACTGAACACGTCCTCATTAATGCGAGCGAGACCCCGCGGGCTCTTCAGAAGGAGGACTCTTGAAGCAAGTGCAGCTTGAGAGGACAGAAGAGGATCGTTTGACTCTTAACTTTACTGCGATCCTGGTGTGTTTGTTGTGAGCGTAACAACTTTCGCGACCACTCGAATTTGTTTAAAACGACTTCACTGACGTCATAGTCATCGGCGTTTAAAACGAGGGCGCACCTGCGCGGGGTTTCTTACGCTGTTTTATCCCGTATTACTTTATCATGTGCAGGCGACTCTGTGACATGCTGCACAGGCTTTCGTTTTCATTTGTGTGAGAGGCGAAGGGAAGCAAGCCGTGTGACGGTTAACCAACAGTTAATGGAAGATTTTCCCAATGAACTGATGACCCGCATCGGGACAGCAACTTTCAGTTCTGTGGACACTCATCATGTCATTTACACAGTTTGGCTATTCATACCCTGCAGCACCCCAGGTAACTTTATATACATATTTTAAATTGCATATAATAGTTAACAAAGTATTATAACATTAACAGTATTTCTAACGCTTATGATTTCTGCATGCAAACTAATAGTGATTATATAGATTAGTTTCAGCCGAAAGCTGCAGACTTTATTGTAAAGAATGTAAAACAACATAAAAAACGAAGGCAACGTTTTTTATGCATACTATACAATGTTGTTCTTCTCTTTGGCAGCTTTTAATGCCCTCTAATGCCCTCAACGCTTGCTATGAATCTAGCAGTAGCTCTCTGTTGGATACTGGATTGGCGACTTCACCTCAAAACTCGCTTTACTGCCCGGTATATGATAACAGGCTTGTGGCCTCCGGCCGGCCCGATCTGATTCCCACCGCTGTCTATGGCAACTCCTGCTCAAAGAACCCCAGTTATGATACCTGCAGCACATACAGCCCAGACACAGCGTCATTTTATCCTTTGGTATGCATTTAATTTGTTCACACTTACCAGTAATATTTAACATATGGACATATGGCACTGTTTAAAATGAAAAGTATTATTAGAAACCACAGTATGTTGTTCTTAGTGCCCCGTTGTCTGCAATCTCAAAGTTCAGAGGTCCCTCGTTGAATACTTAATGTATGTGTTTTATTTTAGGGCAAACTCAATGAGAAAGATGGAACGGCGTCAGGAGTTGCTCAGAGCTCTGCGTACAACCCGTATGAGCACCCAATCGGACATTACCAATATGAGCGATATGGGTAAGAAGTATCACTTCATTTTATATAAGTTTTTTTCCAGTCAGATGGACTTTTGCGTCATAGTTAGAAATTCCGGTATTGAAACAAAATGCTTTATTGTATAGTTATGGATCCGTGGACATAGGAACGAGAAGGAAAAACGCCACCAGAGAAACCACAAGCACACTGAAAGCGTGGCTGCAGGAACATAAAAAGAACCCGTACCCCACCAAGGGTGAAAAGATCATGTTGGCCATCATTACCAAAATGACCCTTACGCAGGTGTCCACCTGGTTCGCCAATGCGCGCCGGAGACTCAAGAAGGAGAATAAGATGACGTGGTCGCCGCGCAATAAGACCTCAGAAGAGAAAGAGTGTGATGACGACCAAGAAGATATGGACGAGTCACAGGCGGGACAAATAAAAACTGAGCCGGAATTCAACGGTTTGTTGAGATTTCTTTGTTCACATTGATTCTGCGTTTAAAACTGTTGTACATTACTCTATACATTTACACCTCTGACTTCATCGCATACGTATTACTGCGCTGCAGAACTTCGTTGCTTGGAGAACAAATAATAGTTTTAGTCAGTTATCATTACTTATTTATTTCTGTGTTTTACATGAAACTCTTTTATAAAAGCATAAAGCGTCAAGAACCAGTGGTTTACAGTGAATAAAGGAACTTTAGTTGTTTTAAATTAACTGTAACCCACTGTTTTTTTAAGTTTATTGACTTTAATAACCAAATTATCCATATTAGTCATATATTATATGTAGCTATTTGATTGATGTGTACTGTTTGAGTTTTGATATGTTGTCACATTTACCACTGTTTCCTGGTTTTGCTTTTAAAACTTTAGACAACAGTGGAAAGGACGATACAGATCAGCTTCATAGCGATGCTGAAGATTTCGATCTTGTGGAATCAGATAGTTCTGGGTGCGAATCGAAGCCATCTTTAGTTCTTCGTCTCCATTCAGAGTCAAGCGAATGTCAAGATAACAAATTTAAAGACCCTTTTCACCAGTCAGTTACTGAATTCCCGAGAGGTGTCCATGAATTTAGTGATAACCACCCAAACTCAACTACTGAAGACAACCACACATCAAAGTTCTACCTTCAGCAAGACCTAAAGACAGTTGAGAGCAGGCCAAAAATCTGGTCGCTTGCACAGACTGCTACGTCGTTAAATCAAGTCGGTTATTCGCCATGCATGCACAAAAGTCAAGAAACGTCGTGCTCTGCAAACTGTGAAACGGACATAACAAAAAGGAAACAAGAATCCCCAGTGGCCACCCTAAAAAACTGGGTTGACTGTGTATTTCATGACCCTTTATTTAGACATACGAACTCCAACCAAACTTTCAGCAACTCCACGAAGTTATGGACGGAAGCAATTTCATCACACAACGATTACAACGAACACTCAGGACCTATTTCCTCTCAGCATAATTCATAACTTCGATGTATGTGGCACCAAAATGAAGGACTTGAGTCACCTCAGCACGATAGATGTTAATGGAATCACAATGAATAGTTTGTAAGCTGTCACATGTTGAAACAGTGCTGAGACACACGTTTATAACTTAACAGCACAGCAACGTAAGATCGGAAATATTGCTACTTTTTCACTTGCGAAAAATTCAGGTTGCCTTTATAAAATAGTGATCAAAGCACACAAAACAGAGTTTTACTTATCTTAACTTTCAGTTTATTATCTCACGTCTTTCAGAAATAAAAAGTCATTTGAGAGAAATAACGCTTGTTCGCTGTCCATGGTTCTGAAACGTTCCTAAACGCACGACGCTCACTAAAGATGTTGTTTTGTCTCTTCTTTTACAGCTGGTTGACGATTTGCCAATTGCATCAATATTGTAAAGTCACTTTTACAAAATAACTTTTACATACACAAGTAACGTGCTCGATTTTGGATCTGTACTGGAGTTATTATCGTTAGTTTGTTACAAAAACACACTCAAATGGGCCTGTTGCCAAACTGTAAATCGCCAAAACTTCTAAAACTATAATCATTGAAGCGTTAAATTTAATTTAGTGACTGATATCAACAAGGAATTGCTTTATAGAGTCACATGGGATAAAACATTGACACTGTAAACTATATGCTCGCTATTTAATACTACCTTTAAACGAAGGGTTTTTCCAGACTACTAGAAGAGGAAACGTAATCTACTATTACATAACGAATTTGAATAAAGCAGACAGGTCTCTGACTTTACAACTTTGAAAGCAGTGCGAACGGTCGACTTTCGATTATTAAATATCAGGCAGTGAGGTTTAAAATAAATTGACAATGATATTTCTTTGATAAATCTTGATAAATCTTATTTGTTGCCTTGTTTTTAACAACGTTTACAAAACATTTCAGGATTTCATTAAAGATGTGGAGATGTTCCGTCATTTTTAAGTTGTATATCGCCTTGAAACGTATCCTCGTTTATTTGTTTTATTAATGCATTTGTTTATTTTTCGGTTTAAAAGCCAAGGGTGATAATAAAGTATTAATGAGAACAGAGGCGAGACCTGCCGCGGCCTTGTATGGGTTTAACTATTTTAAGCTGAATTATTCAGGACAAACTCATCCGAGAATTTCTTTCTCTTTCGGCTTTATAAATGATTTACACTTAAGGTAATAAATAATGCCATCCAGCTGCGGAGTAAAGGAACTTTCTGTGATGTTAAAACAGCAGAAATAGACATTCCCATAGTAACTTTTTGGTACATTCTGTCTATAAACTGTCTTAAAAACGCTAAGCTAGCGCAGTTTTTAAGCCCAGCCCATCCAAGCAATGGTCACTGCGCCACAGTAAGAGAAGCAGGGAGATCTTCACCCATTGCGCCTTTGACTTGTAATAACACTTCTTTTGTGTATCGTTATTTCAGTGTTGCTTAAATATGGATACATTTGGATTACATGGATGGTATGTGATGAACGACTGTGTTTAACATGTAAAACTGTATGAAACACTGTGTAAACAGCTGTAAACATGGCCCTGGTTAAAAGAGTCTTTAAAAGTTAAAAGAAACAAGCCCACTTTCAGAAGTGCTGTAACGGATACAGTGATGCATCTTTTGACTGGTTTGGTTTAGACCATTGTACTGCTGCAAACAAATAAACTAATACAGATGGACAAACTGCATGAAAACACAATAAGTTACTTGGTTTCTTTGATTATAGTGAGCTTAGTATCAAGTGGGTGCGCGAGTGCACGCACACACACACACACACACACACACACACACACACACACACACACACACACACACACACACACACACACACACACACACACACACACACACACAC
>JBAJNP010001829.1:0-24029 GCA_036877545.1 Yasuhikotakia modesta | reverse complement strand
ACACACACACACACACACACACACACACACACACACACACACACACACACACACACACACAACTAGACTCTCTCAAGGCAATAGTTATCCTGGTGGATTCTGTACTAGCTTTGAAAAACATGACACGGTCCTGTGAGTAAAGGTCATGATTCTGATACATGGGAAAGAGGGGAATTAGTGCAGGCAATTACGTAAAGTTAGCGGTCATATCACACGCCACATAAGTTTCTTTGTGACAGTTTGGAATGGTAATTATAGGGGAACTAGCGGATCCAATGATTTGTCTTTCAGTGCATATAGTGAAGGGCTGTAAATTAAAGCAAATAATTCTGAAATACCTCAACTCTTCTAAATGTATCATCAAAATAATGATCTGCCTTTAGGATTAAATATAGATTTAACAAGAAAAGGGATTTTTTTTCTTTACTGTTACTTAACTAAAAAAAGATGCTGATAATCACATCTGCCGACAGCGCTACAGCAATTTATACCATAAAGATGAGATTTTCTGCAAACTTGAAACATCATTCCACGTCTCTGTTAGCTTTATAAATAATAGAGACTGTATTTATTTATGCAGGACAATTCACACACTCCGTTTCCCCCACATATTTTGCTGAGAGCAATGTATAACCAAGCCAAGCACCTGCAATTTAGCCGAACTCAGATAAAGAGAAAAGCACCCGCCTTTAACAATGAACCCTTCCGCTTACCTATCACACAGACTGGACAGGACATCGCACAGATGAGGGTTAATTGGCATCACGCTGTCTCCTACCTTCTGTCACCCGCCCCAATTATAGCAGCATGGCTGCTTTTCTCTCAACCTGAGGGCCTCCAGCCGGAAAACTCAGTTCCACTGTATGCACCACTAGAGACCGCGGGTTTCCTCCACGCTGCCACAAGGCCAATTTGGCACGGCCAGGCCAGCAGAGAATACTGTTGATGAAATATATATATGTGATCTTACTCAAACATGTATTGTTCCGCACTAGTGTCTCTTATCAGACTTTATTTCCCCTGACATTCTCTAAACTTAGCGGGACGAGACAGCAACGCAGTTCACCGGTAAAGATGCGCGTTGCTCTGCTCTTCCGATATTTGCTGATTTTTATCAGCTGTCTTCCTGCCAAAAACTGCTTCAGAAATGACATTTTAAGGCAAGTGAACCTAAAATCTCCCGTAGAGCCTACTGGAGAAGAAAATTATCGTTTTTTCCGTAAACCTGATGCTGACCAGCCCTGCCAGATTATTTCTGAGCTCTGAATGACAGCATTTGATTTCACACACAACCCGTCATGTTAACTAGGGCACGTGTTACATTAATTGAAGGAAGATGCCAATTCACAGAACTATAGCACAAATAAACAAAAATGTTAAAAATAATGACTTATCATTGACTTAAGACATTCAGACACAACTAGCAGCTAAAATATCTTTAAATACATGCTAGAAATAACTATTGTTACACTACACAGCAGAAGTTATACCACAGCAAAACTGGTGTAAACATTCAAAATAAATCGAAGACTTCTGTTAAATGAAAGCGCAAAGTAATGATTTAAAGTTGACGTGCGCCATCTGTCTGTGAAGACCAGGAAAGGCCATAAAAACATTAAATGTTCTTGACGTTGTAGAATGCTGGAGGCCTTTCACTTGATCGTTTTTTTGTGACTTGAAACATTATTATTTAAAAAAAATCAACACCACATGCATGAAATAAAGATACACACAAAATGCTGCAGTTTTGTATTTACATCATAATATTTTATTGTACAGAGGAAAGTGTTAGATACTTTAGGGGAATAATGTATAGTCCACACAAACATGCCTCAGTGGTGATGCTTCTGCTTAAACTGCAACCCACAGTATCCACATGTGCCAACCTTTGTATCCTTGTCCTGTGTAAAATGAAAATGCACTTAATGCACGGCACATTACATGCAGCAAGATTTTATCAGTTCAACTACATAGGGTATGTTCTTCATAACCTACTTTCATTTAAGGCAATTAAATGTAATCTAGAGTCACTGCCACTTTCTTACACAAAACATTTATTTACCAGGTTGATGTAAACCTTGGGGTGTCCAAGAGCCCCTCCGCCGCCATCACATGACATCACTCTGGACTCTACGTGTGTCACTGGTTCTTCAGCAACTAGGTTGATGGCAAAGTTTTCATTCACCTGCACATAAACAAATCAGTGAGTTGACAGAACAGTATAATATGTTTTCATATCTACATGTTGTATTAGTAACCCTAATACAATAACCCTAATGTCATGTCAAAATATATGTATGTGGGAAAGATTACAACACTAACAATCTATATTGTGACAATAATGTCATTTTAAATTGTCATTATTCAATGTCATTTTAAATATTATAATGAATGTAGAGAGGAATGGTAGCGTGACAAACTTTATTGACGTTTGCACAATTTATTTAGTGAACAATGTACAACTAAATTTACAATGAATGAACATACGTTGGCCCATTACCTCTTTTTGTCTACCGACAAATCTAGCTCTCCTCACATCAATTTCGTCATATACCTGCAACAAAAACAAACAGCCATTAAACACACTCTGTCTGCAAACTACCACACACTGCCCGATGTTGTCCATAAGTCTGTTGTCTCATAACTATATACAGTGCATGCTAATAGGAACAGAAATACAAACGTGCCTTTGACGTCTGTAACATAAATCTAATGATTTTAAAACTGTAACTCGCTTTCAGAGTCGTACCTGCCCTGTGTGCGTAATTTGTTCTCCATAGTTTGACACCGGAACACTGCATGGCTGAGAAGGAACTGCAGACACCCTAAAGACACGGAGCAGAGCCCTCGTATGTTTACCGAAGGACAAGACTCTTTGTAGGTTGACCGCCATGTTTGCCTGTGACAATCACCCAGCAGCCTTTGCGTAAGTATGAACGTATGCAACTCTATGCTGACCCCTGCTGCCTAAGAAGTGCCGATATGTTATTAGTTTAAAGTATTTAAGATGTGCTTTTAAAGAATTTTAGGTTTTTATTATAGATAAATATTTAGAGTTAGTGAGTCGCTTAGTGTGACATATTTACAACAGATTTCCGTATGCATAAAGGACCTCAAAAGACATGCGTGTGCGGCGCATGCGCGGATCACGACTTTCCTCAAAGTCATTGCGTCACAGGAACTCATGATATGCGTGCGACAGAAGCATGGTTCATTCATGCTGGTGGTTTTAGGGGTTCAGTTAGCTTTAACGTGTTTATACAGGTACGTTTAAACAGGTATGTTATGCGCATGTTTTGATGCGTAGGTCTGGTATCAATCGTATTAAACTGCATTAGTTTTGTTGCCGTGCTCTGCTAGTAGTATATTAGCTAGCCGCTAAACATGGTGTTTACAGTGGTACTATTCTATTTACTGTTAATGAAGGTTTGTAGATCGGCTTTTAAATATCTTAAAATATGCAGATTTTATGCCGATAAAATCAACATTTTATCTGTACAAAAAGGTGGAGTAAATGAGCACAAATTTGAATGTAGGATCGTTCATTTTCAAAAGCTATTGGTTCAAAGGTTAAAATGTATCCTGGAAACAGTTTAATTATCAGTAAGTTAATAAGAACATAAACTCGATTAGCAATTTAGAGATAAATAAACGCAATCTTGCTTTATTTGTCATGATTTACATGTACAAGACAAACATCTAAATATTTAATGTTTTACTAGGTGTTGACACCATGACGCCACAATTGCTGTCCTGTCTTGTTGGTTCTCTGACCCGGCAGCTGTCCCAGATTGCCCGTTGTACTGCCCTTCACTCCTTACCTGCAGTAGGTGGACAGAGATGCATCCATACCATAACAGCTGCAACGATCCGATTTGGAGCTGCCGTCAGTCCAGCACGCAGGCTGCACGCTCCGTTTCTCTCACCACTTCTTGGACAGTGTCTGCAGCAGACGTGTGCTCCGCCATCCGCTGGCATGAAGACAAAAACTGCGCTTAAAAGACGCTGTAAAGACTGTTTTTTCGTTCGCCGCCGTGGAAGGCTGTTTGTTTTTTGTAAATCCCACCCCAGACACAAGCAACGACAGGGGTGATTTAGTTGTAATGTGTTATATATATTGCAGCTTTATATATATTGCTGCTTTATATTGCAGATCAAGAAGTAGGGATGACGTGAATGTCAGAACACTTAAAAATAAAGCTGTATTTTCATCTCTGTTAAGATGTTCTAAGCTTTATATTCTCTTATCCTGTATGTACACATTGCCCTTTTGTCTACCTAAATATAATTTAGATAATGAGCAAATAATAAGCAAACCCTTAATTTAAATGTTAATATAAAGCAATTAAATATCAGTTAGCTTTTGCAAACCATGTGTGTAAAGAATATAAATCTACTTTTGTGAAATATAATGAATGTGGTTTGCTATGTACACTCATTGTATTATATTTTGTTCACCACACGCTGTTTGCAGTATTACCAGCAGGGGGCGTCACGATTCTGTGATTGTGAGGATCAAGGATCAAAATATCAAGCAGACAAAACTTTCTACAATGAGCCTGTGTTTCTACCTGGTTATTTTACTCTGCACTTGTATTTGCCATTTTATAATGCATAATATGTTTGACGTATTTATAAAACATTACAAATAGAACCCCAAGCAAAATGGACTGTGCAGCACATCTTTTAAAAACATTACATGAACACAGAAACAGTTGCTTTGTCAGTACTTTGTCAGTACAGTATATTTTTGTCTGTTACAACTGTCAGACGTAAGGCTGTGTCTAGGTTGAGATAAGCAACCTAGCGTTCATCTGTGCGTGTGAGGTTCCCTGTTAAACTATTGAACTCTTTAGCACTGAACGGCCAATCATTATTCATATCAGAGCAGTACCAAGAATCGTCCCCAACTGTGGAAAGATGTTGTTAGGTTGATAGAATCCCTGCGGTTTAGGCACATGCACTGTGCACACTAATAGGCATGTAAAATATTCTCTAGGCAATTTTGGTGCAGGAACTAACCACCAGTTCTACTGTTTGTCATGATGAAAGCCACCGACAGCGCTCAGCTTTAAACACTTCAGAAGTGATGTCAGAACGTGACTTTATCACGCATGCGCACGATGCAAACGCGCAGTGATGATCGCTCTGTAAACTAACAGGAGGCAAAAGCACGCACGGGTGGCTTAAAATTGACTTGTTGTGCGCGCTTGAAACTAAAATAGGCAACCTCAGAAGTGTTAGTATATTAAAACGCACTGTGCCAAAGTGGATTTTGCTGACGACCGTTTCTTCGCTTCAGTTTTGTAAAGATCTATGCCGTTTTCAGAATGAGGTTCCCTAACAGAAAATTACACACGGCGGTAGATGGAGAAGACTCAGCTAACTTTAAAAATCCTTTCGTGCATGAATTGAGATTCACTCCACTGCAGAAACTGAAGGTAAAGAAATGTAGCACCGCTTTTCTGTAAACTGTAAACGTAGAAGCTGACATTTCACATAGTACATCCGATACAGAGTGAAACATTGAGCAAAAGTTGATGCTACTATTTAACATTGACGCACGCCGGATATGTTTGATTGTTTAGACGACGCTCTGCGAACTGTGACGCGCTGTGCGTCATCAGTGCAAAACATGCGTGACATTTTGTGACCGCTTTCATATCGGGTTATAATATTTACACGTGTAGCATCAGTCATTAATAAATCTGAAGCAGATATTGTTGAGTTTTGTCAGCAGGGTTGTTACAGCATCATCGTGGGTATATTAAGGTTTGCGCATTTGGTTGACTTTTAAACCTTGAGAGTATCTTCAGTTATGCAGTTTGTTTTAAAAAAGTGAATTGTGGAAACTGTGGTTCTGTGCTGAAAGAGCCTAAAAAGCATAATGCAGATAGTATTTAAATATATTCAGGCCCCTTACTACTATATTTTCTATAGTATGCTGCATTGTGTGTTTTGGACATATAATAAAGCGCATCTTTATATATTGCAATTCTTACATTGAACGTCTCTTTACAATAGATTTCTTTACTATCTTAATGCATCATCATTCATTTAGACTATTGTGTAGGAAATGATTTTGGCTTTCTCTAAGCTTTATTTTGCTGCATGTATTGTTTGTAGGTAGTACTGTTTACAGCATTAGATAAAAATTAGATGCTGTCACCTTCAGAATTAGTAATTTTTTTCCCCTGGGTTAAATCCCTAAAAAGTACAGTAATTTTGATAGTTGTATAGATAATTTGGCATATTTTAACATTTGCACTGAAATGTCATAACTAGACTTGCATACAAACCCAATCCTGGTAACTATAAATTTGAGCACCACTCCTCTTAGATTTTTTTTAAACTTTTCAAGTGTTCGGGAGATAAGTGAGTTTAACTGTTATCTGTATTCTCTCATGTTGTTTGTGGCATTTTCTAATGTCATAATTTGCTGATAGGCATGAAATCCACTGATCTTACTGATAAAAGCCACTGGCCAGATGATAGAACCCACCATTGTCCTCTCATTTCAGTAGGTGGGTAGAAACATCTAGAGGACATACTGGTTAATGACTGGAAAAGCTGTCTTCCATCACTTGCCTTTTTGCCATGCAACATTCTTACACAAGAGCAGCTAAAATGATCCTAAAGAAGCCTTGATGAATCATCATTTTTCCACATATGTTGGACGGAACGATAATGGAACGCTGGGTTGTTATGCAAGATGTTTTTTTATTATCCTCAGGCCTAGAGGTTTCGTGTTTCTTGTCGATGTTAAGTCCATGAAAAGCATGTTCAATGTATAACAGATCTGAGGTCCTCAAATAAGAACTAAATGATGTCTTCTTTTGCGGGTTTACAGTGGAAAGCTTTTTTCGCTTCTTTGCTCAATAGAGAGCTTTCAGCAAGTGTCCTTAGTGTTGTTCACATCTGAGAAATCTCAGGCTGGCAGAAATCAATAAAGTGGTCATGAGTGGGCTTAGCAAGTTTGCTTTTAGGCTGTATATTTGCATTCATTATCAACCCGAGAGAAACACTCTGGCTAACTTGGGTTCCTTTTTTGTTCTTAATGATGCCATTACTTACAGATAAGTAACGCCAAGAGTGCTTTTCAGTGTGTCTGCGAGCTGTTACAGTACAGCCAAACAGACAGAACTTCTGCAATTCTCTGTAACTGTAACATGAGCTTGGCATGTCACTCTTTCAGCAGACATTATAGTGGATGTACTGTAGTGTGTTCTAGTGAGAGTAGTAGCGCTTCTGTTAGTGGAGATCTTGGGTAATTGTGATGTGTGGATTTTTTTCAGTGAGATTTGCTTTTAGTTGTTGTTCAGATTCAGAATTACTGAGTAATTTGACTTGTAAACACGCATGATTGAGATGACTATCTCATGACTATCTCTCTACCCAAAACTACTCGGCCGCATGTGTTTCTGTCGTCCACTGTTCATCTCACAGGGTCTTTGTTGTAGGGAGTCACCACAACTTTAGAAGATCTTAATGATGCACAAGTTATTGATGAAAACCTAGTAACTCATTATTATGATTAAGTTTTCATGACTGTTGATTATTGACTTGACGTTTAGGTTTGAATTCTGTGTCATAAGTGTCTTAAGAAATGTTTTCCATAACATGATAATTGTTATTATTAATTTTATTTTGTTAAATATCTATATATGCCATTGAAATTGCTAATAATTTTATATCCTGTATCCCAAAGATTTCAGGCCTTATTGTAAGGATGCCTCTGCAGATTTTTGCATTTCTACATTTCATTTGTTTCCTTGACGCAAGGATCTTATTTTATTGAGGTTTAAAGCCGTAAACTCGCTCTTCTGGGGTGAGGATAAGAGCTGCATCTTTACAGTGGTGTTAAAAGCCTCTATTGCAGGTTAGAGTGCAAATGGACTTTTTAAGCAGCTGCATAGATTAGACACCCCCTCCCTCCTTATCCCCCTCAGCCTGACAGCAGATGGAGGATAGACGTGGAGAGGAGGGGTGGTGGGTTGTTAATGGGACCCTATAGGCCTGGATCAGGGGTGTGGCTCTCACCCCTGGGACGTAATTTAGTGGTTTGGTTAATATTTTCTGCTCTCAGCAAATGATTATAGTTTATTCTGTGTTGAAAAACAAGTGTTTTTTAATCTTGCTTTTGTAAATAAGTGCCCCTGTCTTTTTATTCTTGCGCTCTCTCTCTCTCTTTCTCCCTCCTTCTCCCTCTCTCGCTCTCGCTTCCCCCCAAGGGAGATCAGTTGAATCTCTGTCAGGGTGGCCGCAGGTGTTGACAGCTGCTCTAGATTAATAAATAAACACTAAACAGGTCACACCATCTCCACCCACAGTTCATCTCCTCCTAATGGAGCCGTTGCGTGAGCCCATCCACATATAACAACAGGGAGATGCTTCGTTCTACGTCTGATCTCACCAAGACAACCTTAACCAGTTGCTTTATAGCCAACAGCCAATAAATTTACAAGGCTGGTGCGTTACACAAAAATCAATCCAGTCTTCTTGTGAGTGAAGGACGTGTAGAGATTAACATTTTTTCTGTCTCTGGAAAGCAAGCAGGAAAAACCTGCTCTTGGAATACTGCTGGTCAAGAAACTCCAGTGACGCGTGTCTTTTTATGCCATGAGTCAAAGTGGATTTTTCTTGGAAATTGGAAGCATATACTCTTGGGAAGATTAAATATTCATTAACCCTTCTGGGTCTGAATGTGTGTGCGTTCCTGTCTTCTCTTTGGTCTTTGGTTATCGTGACACTCTAACAACAAATCAGCAAAATTTTACCTTAAGCTCAAAGTTTTAACACAGAATTAAAACATGATATCCAGACTGGTGTAAACCAGTTAATTATGTGTCCTCAGATCAAGATGCTGGTAGAGCTAAAGGCTTTGCATCAATGATCTGTGTGAATGAAGTGTCTCTTTATTTTAAGTGCAGGTGGCACAAAAATATTCACTGATTTTCAGAATTGAACAGAATATTATTTCAAATATGGATATTTTTCAAGTATCTGGTAAAAAAATAAAAATATGTTCTGTTTTGGACAAAGGCCTTTTTGCTGGCTTTGATTATAAACATGTCTCAGAGAGTTTTTATATACTATAACAATTTTTATGATATACCCTAAGATTGCCTCAGTAACTTTGGCCTAGTGCATTTCTATTAGTGGAATTAGAGGAATGTATAAAAGATGATGAAATGTTTATTTGCACACGTACAGCATTGGAGGCTCTGAAGCTTCGGATAAGATGGATGTAAAGTGAATTTGAACAGCCCGTGGTGGTTTAAATATAAAACTATAGAGACTGGTGGGTGTAAATCATTGAGGGGGAATGTATTGTATCACTGGTCAACCTGTAAAGAGGTTTTCAAAGAAAGCTGATACAAACATTTACCGCATCAGTGACCAGCTACTAATCAGTGTGACAAGGCAAACAGTTAAGCAATGTATCTTAATGCTTTATTCTAAAGAAAAAATAGTCACTTTTATGAATGTTTATGCAAGTATTATGAACACATGACTATTGACCAGTCAGCTTCCAAGACTGGAACTACTGGTTTTACAACATGCTTTAGTGGTTTAGTGTTTTGATATTAAATGTAAAGTACATATCAGGTGGCATAAGCTATCTGCTGAGAGTATTGCTCTCATGGGACACATGAGATGTGCTGGTATTATCTGTTTGTGGCTTTTGGCATTTTTTCCTCTTTCCCATTTCCTCTTCTCTGTTTTCCATGATCTTGTATGTGATCTTGTTTTGTGAGTTAAATGTATGTAGGAGCAGGACATGTGATGAGCTTGTGCTTGAGCTAATGGCTCGCCATAGGCATTCACTTGTGTCACTACGAGAACATTGTTGAATTTCCTGTTATTTTGAGCTTGCTTGAAAATAACTTTATTTATCTAGATTTAAATATACTTACATAGACTTATATTATATAGACTTACTGTATATAGGCCAAGTTATGCAATTCTTTTATGCACATTTTTTTTCTCTTAAATCTTTCTTCTTATGTGCTTTATAATCATATGGATACGAGTTGTCTGTGTTTTCATGCACAATATTATTCAAATAATATTCTGGTTAATTTTTTATTCTAAATAATCACATGCTCTATAAAATATACAGTTAGTGGAAAATTTGTGTATGTGTTATACGTGTGTTGGAATCTGTGCTATGCACATTCTGCAAATGATATGCATATTTTCAGACCTTATGGGGCATTTTCAAGTTTTTGCTTGTTCTAAGTTGTGGTTTGTTTGTTAATTTTTACAGGATCAATATGTGCCTTTTGTAAACAAGGCCTCAGGGTTGCTTATTCTTTGTGGTTAGCTTTGATGTAAACTTAGATCATTAACTATAATTTCAACCTCAGTCATAAATCATGATTGTGTTGTAATGCGTTTACTGTACTAACTACACTTAGATGTAGCGATTACATCAGCCATCTTCCTCTGAAATGTAAAGCTCATGCTGCACAGACTGGCCAAACATCAGCATTGGGTATCTATGGTCAGTGTAGCAGTTAACTACGACTGGGTGAAATGCAAATGTTTATGCTTTCTGAGCCCCATCTTTCTCTCTTTCTGTCTGTGCATTTCAAAATGCAAAGTGGTATCACTTCATTTTTCTACTTAACCACACTTCCTATATCTATTGTATGTGATCCTCATACCTTGCATTCTTCCCATGTACTGCAGCCCCTTGCCGACGTGCAAAATCTACATAATTGTGGAAATAGTTAGAATTTTAAACTGTTTAACTCTGTCTCTCACAGATAGCAGTGATGACTGTGACGCTCTTCCCCGTGCGTCTGTTGTTTGCTGCCTTCATGATGTTGTTGGCCTGGCCCTTCGCGTTTGTGGCCACCGTCGGCCGCTCTGAGGATGCGGTGGAGCCTCTGTCCTGCTGGAGATGGTCAGTGTTGTGTGTGCAAACAAACATACCCATTTTAACCAAATGTAAGCCAGTGTTGCATGTAACCTTCATGGGTAGAGCAATCCCATAATGCATTGCGTGAGCTGATGATTTTGGAACTTCCCAAGATTTTCCCAAAATTTGGGAATAAAGTAGTTTTATGGCAACTATGTTTTGTTCAATACTGAAAAGTATTTAGGTGTCTTAAAGTATCTCTAAAAGTATCTTAAAGATACACACTTGGTAGCAGTTGGACAAAGGTAAATAACAGGCACACGCATAACACACAAAAAGGGTTTTTATACGTCACAAGAACAGATCTGTGCACAGTTAAGCATAAAGAAAGAAGAAGAATTGAAAAGTCTCTTTTGGAAGCAGTCAGGTGAAGGGGAAATGGAGATAATTGTTAAAGCATGTGTTAACATCTGAATGGGATCAGTGTGGTGTGATACAATCACTGTGTGGGTGTGTCACGCTTACGTCAGACACACAATACACTGCTCTTATTTATAGCAGTTTAAATTAGTGTAGAGAGCGAGCTGGGAATCTTTAGACTAAAGCTATGTTACAAACCCTAAGCAGCTGCCTTCACTGAAACGACACCCATAGGTGTCTGAATTCAAATGCCCTACCTAGAAAGCAACTTTGTTAAATGTTTATTCACACGCCACAAAAATAACTCTGTGCACGAGACTTTGTGAACTCTCATACTTGATTCCAAAACTGTTTGATGTTAGCATTGTTGTTAACTTTAAGTTATTTTACTCTCATATTTTAAGAACAAAAATGCTTTTAAAAAAAGGAAACACAAATACTGGGTTTAATAGTCTTAACTTTAATAGTCTAAATTAATTTGAGTAACTGAACTGATCTTTCATTTAATTGTTTAGCAACCAAACGATTACAAAAGTAGCTTTAGATAGAGATGATAAAAAATGCATTGTTGCAAAATTTCAGATTTTCAGATTTTCAAGTATTCTTGAGATTTTGCATTGTTTTAAAATTTTAATGTGCCCAATTTTCCCTCTTACATTTTGAATCCCACCTGTTTTCTGTTTCTCTCTCCACAGGTTAGTGGATTTGATCTTAAAGGCCATCATGAGGGCCATGTGGTTTTCCGGAGGGTTCCACTGGGTGCATGTGAAGGGACGCCCAGCTCTGCCCAGTGAAGCGCCCATCCTCACAATGGCCCCCCACTCATCCTACTTTGATGCCATCCCTGTTACCATGACGATGGCTTCTATAGTGATGAAGGCAGAGAGCAAAGACATTCCAGTTTGGGGCAGTGAGTATAAACATGCATCTAGATTTTCTTTTTTTTTTCTCTTGTTTTTTTGTGTCTATTTTGTTTAAAAGCATTTGAAATGTTAAATTATCTGATAAGACAGACAGTCCTTAGCAATTTTTAATCTTAAATATCCTGTATGATAAAAAATATGTCCATAGTCAGATCTTTTTTTTTTTTTAACTAGTTGTTAACTAGGTATTTGTTAGGTTTAACCAGTCTGGGGGTTAATTTGGTTGTTTGGCTGTGACTACCATCACTGAAGTGCATGCATTCAACTGAAGTGTTTTGTATATGTGATTATGCGTAGCACAGAAAGCGCAGTGGTCTGTTTATCACTGGTGTGTGGTTTCACATCACACAGGTTTTTATAGTCTCCTCATTATGTGTCTCTGTCACGTGGGTTCAGCCTCCTGTGACCCTCTTAAACCCACTGCCATGTGACTAATGTGTTGTTAAAGAGTGGCTCAAAATGTCTGGAGCATTTGGACACTTAATCAATTCTTGTATGTACAATTGTCACCACATTAAGTAATAAAATATCAATCCAAGCAGAAACTTAAAGCATACATTTACTATCTTTAAACGAAGTAGTTTAAAAATACATGTCATAACACTGTATGTGATACCAGCGTGTGGCCTAAGTGCCTAAATACTCTTTAGGGCGGCTGTATAAACTCTGTCCCATTGTTTATGATAGCAGCATTCTGCATCATCCCTGGTATGAAAATTCGTGATGTGTTTTTCAGCAGTTCACTGGGTGCAGCTTAACTGCCATTAGAAAGATTTGTTTACATTCACATTTGTTTGTGATTTGAATAAAAAAAGGATTATCTAGATTTTTGTTGGTTGTTTAGAAAATCACTTTGTTCAGAAAAGAGGTTTTCAGCTTTTAATTTACAAAGTTACAAAAGTTTTTAGTCCCCTATATTTTATGCAACCCTATTTGTCCCACTCTTTGTATTTCTTTCTTGTCTTTTTAATCCCTCATTCTTCACTTTTTTTTTCTTACAGCCCTTATTAAGTTCATCCGGCCCGTGTTTGTGTCCCGTTCGGATCAGGACTCCAGGAGAAAGACAGTGGAGGAGATCAGACGCAGGGCTGGTTCTGCGGGAGAGTGGCCGCAGGTTTGACAAACTATGACACAACATGCTAATGATAAACTCCATTTGAATCAGATGAGAGAGTTTGTTATGTATCTCATATACCTGTAAGGCGGTTATTTATAGAACATTATTTATATAGTGGCCTCAGAAAGTATTTAGAAACCTTCTGGTTGTCTTATGTTAGTTGGTGTTTAGTGTTAGTTGATAGTTCACCTGTAGTTTATCTGCAAAGAATCTGTAAGAATTTAGAGGGGCAAAGAGCTACAAAATATTCACTAAAATGACCTGGTGAACTGGTTAGTGAATTAGTTCTAAAAAACTGTCAAGCATAATTTGTTTTCAGACTAAACTTAGACTGAAGCAGAAACATTCATGTATTTAGTGTTTAAAGTGTTTTCGGCGACACTGTATTTCTGTATGGATCTGTACGCGAGTGAAGTGAGGGATTTCCCCTCTGACTGTGGCCTGTTTTCAGATCATGATATTCCCCGAGGGCACATGCACTAACAGATCCTGCCTCATCGCTTTCAAGCCTGGTATGTAGAAACTCACATACTCTATCCGCATCTAAATATCTGCTGTCTAAACACACACACATCTCACAGAGAATGTGTATCGGTGAGAGATCTGTCTTTGTTAGGGATGGTCCCTGAAAATATTTTGCTAAATATTTACTTTGTGTGTTTATTTGTTCTCTCTTTGTTCCCTCTCTAATCTGTGGCTCAGCACGGTTCACAGAGCTGAGAGATTTGGCGATTGACTTCCTCTTCCTGTGTACAGTGTGAAGCATGATGGTCTATTCACCTCAAATCCCCTCTCTTCTGTCAGTCATTGGATCGGCTCTATTCCCCTAATCCCCGCCCCTCCTCTCTCTCTCACGGTCTTATTTTCTCTTGTCTGGCTATCTCACCTTTCTGTCCACAACCTGTAATTCTAGGGTTGTCACTGTACCAAACAACATCAGCCGTGAGGATCAGCAGCCAGATAGTTCTCTCAAACAAAGGCCAAATACCAGAGATGGAGTCTCTGCTAGAGAGAACTCTTTGCACAGAGAGTTCTGGTACTTTCAGGGATGCTTATACTGCATTCACTGAATAGGCTTTGTTCTGAGCTGACTATTTAACCACTGACTATTTTGCATTAATCGTAATTGCTTTCATGACTGGAAAGAAACATTTTATTCTTAATGATCTGATTGGTCGGAGCAGGGTATCATTTCTTAGTGTGTAAGATGCAAATAGATGATGGGTGGTTTGTACATTTGCATGAGTTTCACTTCAGTACATCTCTGTGGTTTTTAAATGTGCTTTGCAAACTCTGCAGTCAGAGTTGATGATTGTAGAGTTGGTCATTGGCTTTCAGCAGCAGGTATTAAGGACCCGTTTGCAAGCTGAGGCGTCTCTCTGCATGCCTGCTTTTAAGAAATGAAACATTTAGACTGCATTCGTTTCATTTTAAACCTCACAATAAAGTGTTAAAAGTGTTAAAGTGTTAAAATCGGTGTTAAAACGTGTTAAAAGCAACATAAGTTACTATTGAGGGTAGATTTTTGCATGAACTATTACTTTAAGTGGACACACTCCAGATGTATTTAAATGACAGGCCTTCTGTATGTATCTGGTTGCTAGGTTAGTGTGTCATGTTAATAATTGGTTTGCTGTCTGAATATTAAAAATACCAAAGTTGGAAGAACTTAATACATTTTGAAACTTCATCCACAGTTCACACCCACCCTCACCCAGAGGAGTCATGTTTCAGCACAGCAAAGGTTTCAATGCCCTGCCCAGCCCCTATAGTGGAACATGGTCACAATACACGTCCATTCACCCATTTCCACTTATTTACTGTCCTTTCTCCCTGCTTTTCTGCAGGTGCATTCATCCCCGGAGTTCCCGTGCAGCCCGTCGTGTTGCGTTATCCTAATGAGATGGTAAGAAAAACAGGGTGTGCCGTTACAGTGTCAATGCTGAGCCACTCATACTTCCTGTCAGGAGCAGATTATGTCTCTATTCATGAGGCCTGCTGCTTTTTAAAACCTGTTGAGTTGTATGTGCTGTTGAACAAACATTTCATCATCCGGGCACTGGATCAATTGAACGCGTCTCCTTGTTGTTTCTTTGTCTGCTTGCTGTTGAAACCTTCATTTGTTTGTCTGTCTGCACTTGGATGTCTTTGTCAACGTCTCTCATAAATAAAACAAGCACAGAAATCAGGTTTCATTTAGTCTCCCTGGAAAACTCGGCACACGTTCAAGTTCCTCTTGTAGCATGTGTTCCTAGCAGAATTTAAGAACAGGACTCGTACAGTCAAGGTTGTGATGTCACCGGAGCAAGGTCGGGTGGTTAAGTCACATTTGGGGCTGGAAGTGCTTGTACAGGCTGTTTGATAGGCGTGTCCTTGTTTGGCCTGTTTGTTTAGGTGGATACTGTTAGTATAATAGCCCAGCTATAGAGAGATGTTTGTATGGGATGGCAAAGCTATTCATTGTCTTTCTCTTCTCACTTCCTTTGATAGGATACGATCTCATGGACGTGGCAGGGGCCTGGAGCGTGAGTTCATTCGAGTTTTGTGAACCCATTCACCTCCTTCACTCTGTTTGTTATTCTCACTCTGTATGTAGTATATAGACAATGATGCCTTATGGGAATTTTGTTAAAGGTAAACAGCCGTCAGTTACAGCCTGGTGAATCTCACAGAACATGACCACCCCTGGTTCATATTTCAATTTCTCATAAAAAAATGAGAAATTAAATATTGCTGAAAGAAAAAGGGCAGTTTAAGGCTGTTGAAAACAACCTCCCCACTTTTTGTCATTTTAAAATTATATTTTTATGCAAAACGTTTGTATATGTAGAATTTTCATGTATTTCATTAACTCATTAACTGCCACCTTGGCATTTTTGTTAATGTACTCTGAAGTTAGATTCACCTCTGTAGTAGCTCAACACACACACACACACACCTGTCCTCTGGGTGTGAACAAGAGCTGATGTTTTGTGTGTATATGGATCACGGACTGTAAATAGATTCTTTATTTTCCTTACAGATTTAAAATTCTATGGCTCACGTTATGCCAACTACATAATTCCATAGAAATAGAGGTGAGAGCTCTGTGGAAATGAATATGTGTATTTGTTAAGTGGTATTTTACTGTGGTTACGTATATGGTGGGTCGATCTGACAAATGTCGTCTCTCCAGTATCTCCCTGCATACACCCCATCAGAGGAGGAGAAGAGGGATCCTGCACTGTTTGCCAGCAATGTGAGACGCATCATGGCCAAGTGAGTTTTCTTATTCTTAAAGTGACAGGACACATTTTAACAGTTACATTAATGCTTCATCTAGCAGACACTAATATGAGTTTTAAATGCTTATTTAGAATACCTACAGTCCTGCTTTTTAAAATATGATGATGTGATACGTGTGTTGTAATAAACATACTTATTTACATGCGTTCCTCCTTTTGTGTGTGTGTGTGTGTGTGTGTGTCTCTATAGGGCACTGGGGTTGCCCATCATTGATTACTCTTTTGAGGATTGTCAGCTGGCTATGGCTAAGGGCCCTCTGCGTTTGCCCCGACACACCTGCTTGCTGGAGTTTGCCAGATTGGTGCGCTGTTTAGGGTGAGCAAACCCACAAACTTACTGGGGAATGTGGTGAAGTGTCTTTTGAACTAGCAAAGATGCCTTCAAATATGATCTCCATATAAACTCTTTATTTAGTTTAGAAAGAATCAATGTTTAGGTCACTTTATATTGGACATCACTGTTGTGTGTTATGTTAACTGTAAAGGGTCGCTGTTAGGGTCTTTTTTTGGTCACAGGGTATCTCTGTCACTCAGCCTATTACCAATCAGCATATTCATTCTCAGGCTCAGCTCTATATTTCACAAGATGAATCTGGTAAAGGTAAAGCATGAATGGTTACCGTCACTAGCAGTGCGGTGTTAACTGATGAAAAATGAACTACTGTCAGCCTGCCCGCACTCGGCTCCTGGTAAGAGAAAGTGATGCTTTAAATGCTGTAGATTAAAATCTGAAGATTAAATCTGAAGATTGATTGTATGTTGGCGTTACTGTTTTAAACGGTTGTTTATTTGTCAATGAGCACAGCGCCCTCTGGTGAGTGTGATCAGGAAACACAGGCTGGAAAAACACAACAACAGGTCTCATATCATCAGGTTTAGGATTTTTATATGTGCTTTTTAATGCAGAGCTGTTTTACTTAAAATGCTTTTAAAGGAGTTACCAATCATTTGCAGAACCAATATCTATTTCACATGCAGATTGTTTACTCATTTGTATTTCTTATTGACATTTAGATATGAAAATAGGTTATTTCATTACCTTTACAACCAATAGATATCGTTGTCAGTTTATACTGCTGTTAGCACTTATTCTGACTAGTAAATAAGAGAATATATGAGATGGGTGTATTGGTTTAGTCAACAAATGACCTTATTAACACTCAATGAACTAAAATGCCAGTTGATCTGAAATATGCATTATGTGAGTCCTGAAAACACTGGAGGTTATATCATTTTTCATCACATTGTGATTTAAACTTAAGCAACAGAACTCAATGTTGGCAGAATATATTCATAGATTGGCACTTGCTGTGTTTCTGTTGTTTTGTGTTGCAGACTGAAGGCCGGGGTCACAGATGAAGTCCTGCATCAACAGGCTGTGAGGAGCCGTCAGATGAACACTCATAGAATGAATGTGCAGGCCTTCACCCGATACCTCAATCAGCCAATGACAGAAGCAGTCCAGGACATCTTCTCACTTTTTGAGGAGGTTAAAGTTTAATTTATGCCAACATTTTTATTAAGGCACAACTGAATGGAAAAATAAATGATGCCATCCAAATACACAGTCATCTCTGTTGGCAATCAGTTGTGTTGTTTGCACAATGTGTGTCGTATTGTGACATTTAATGTTTGTTTCCAGAATGGGCAGATGGATGTAAAAGAGTACGTCATTGCTCTGTCGGTGGTCTGCAGACCTTTTAAATATCTGGAGACCATTAAACTAGCCTTCATGGTGAGTCTTGTACTCTCATCAAAAAACCCAAATGTAACCCAAACTTCCCACACAATCAATATAAACCACATGCTGTTTAATAGAACATAGAGATTAATGGTTCTTTCAAAAGAATGAGTTTCTTTACCCATTAATGGATGTTTGCTGGAGTCCTGAGGGCAAAATGTGATTATTAATGTTTTGAAATGTATTCTAAACATTGAACATTTTCTTGTGTGCAGATGTTTGCAGCACAAGAGGATGGAGCTGTTGTAGAAGATGAGTTGGCCACAATTTTAAGAACAGCTCTGGGGGTTGGAGATTTCACTGTTTGCAGCCTCTTCAGGGCCATAGATTGTCGAGACAAAGGAAAGGTCACATATGGTAGGAACCTATATATTGCTATATTGTGTCATGTGTAATATACCTACATGACATGACATAAGGACCCATATAAGGAACTGTAACCACTATTGACATCTATATAAAATCTTTAATTTTCACCAAATCTAAATATTTCATGGGAAATAATATAGGATGGGGGACCCAGACACCCTAGTGTTGATAGAGTTTGCGATAATAAACTTTATCCTGGATACACTTAAAATATCAGGAGTTTGCATTCCTGGAGTTACTGCTATAGAGACTGTACTAATATACTGTTAATTGTTTTGTTTGATGACAGATGATTTTTGCCGGTTTATGGAGAAATGCCCAGATTTTGTGGAGCAGTATCAATGTCTCCATGAACCAACCTCACCACACGCCACACCCTTAAAGTCTCCGCCTCCAACTAACGGCTTTTGTGCTGACTTCAGTCCTCAAGATCAACATATTCACAGTACAGCACACAGCAAGAAACAGGACTAAAAGCAGCTTTTACCATCTGTGTGTGTGTGTGTGGATGACATGACAAGCTGAGTCTAAATTTGTATCTGGGGACATTACCGCTGGGATTTTTCCACAGTTCGATTGAACATAATTCAATAATTTATTTTTTATTTCCTTGTAAAGCTTCATCTTCCATCTTATCTTCAGTTCTGTTCCTCTGACAAAACTTTGGAACAAAATGTGTAACTGAATTTTGATGCCTTGTGTTTGTTGAGAGAGATTTTGTCAGTTATACTTTGTAATGTCATTGGGATTATAACATGAGTATGTGGTTTATAAATAACAAACTGTCTTGACTTGTTCTTTAGGTAAACTGGTAATAATTCTACAGGTTCTGTTGTGTATTTCACAGATGTTTGCAATAGATGTCCAACAGTACAGCTTTTTAACAGGAGACATGAATCACTCAAGGTTTCTTTGTTTAATATGGTATTGGCTTAAACTTCATTTTGAAACACATTTAACAGAAACACTTTGATTTTTACATCCATTGAAAAGGAAAGGTACATTTATTGTGGCTTATTCAGTTTAACATCAGAGAACAAGACATTTTTCAGTGCTCAGGGCTGGAACACATTATTTGTTTCCTCATATTTCCTCATATTTCATTTGTTTCTTCATATTTCATGTGCCCACCTTCTTCTGAGACGAGACAACAGTATTTAAATAAACAACATTTATTACTGATACTAGTAGATATAAAGCATCACAGAATATTAACTAGTAGTCAGGTTACCTAATTAACTACATCTTTTATGTTTCTCTTTTATTTTATCTGTTTTCTTGTCATAACTTGGATATGAATGGATACAGCACCTGAGCACTAGCAGCCACAGGACGAGATGTAAAACAGACAAAACGTCTTTGATGAACTCATCTTTGATGGGCAATGTGGTTTACCGCCAGGGGTCGCCATATTACCACAAGATTAAACCTGGAGCGTCTCAGACATTGAGCGGTTGTTCATGATAGAAGCGTAGAGGCCGTTTTGACTGACACATATTTGGGATGTTACAAATGTGTGGGTTTTAGTTATAAGATTTGGGGTAACATTAAGCTACGGTATAGGTCAAGAACGCCAACAAAATGAACAAGAAATAAAAAAATGTTGGACTTCAATGATAATCGTTCACTACTATGGTATAAAAATACAACACGTTTCGTTTAAACCAACAATGCTTTTTGTAAGACCTTTTTGTAAGTTTTCTTAGCGAGTGGTTTATAGTAAATATTGGCATTGTTTTTAAAACAGATTATTTGATTTTGTCCTCCAGTTTAGTATCCTCTCAACATCCTCTCTTTTTTCATTTATCTTTTTCAATTCCAAACTCACTCGTTCAGCTTCCCATTTTCTCTCTCTTGCACTATTTTTCTTTCTTCGCCAACCTTTCACTTCTTTCTGATCCGTCATCCAGCTTACGATGTAAACACATGATGTCATTTGTTTGAGAAACTTACATAAAGGAATTCACTACAGCACCACAGGGTGGCGCCACATGATCCACGAAACAACCGCACTCATCTGGCTGGCATGAGAGGCAAAAGCATTACATCATCCCTGTTGTAAAAATAGACTAAGAATTGCTTCCTGCGTTCCTGAAAGTGGAGCATTTTGCCACCTGTGTCCGAGCTGTTAATAGATAATGACATCATCTGAAACTGCTCATGGAAATCAAGATTTGCCACTCAGTTGGTCTGAATGGATGAAGTTGCTATGCAACCTGGACTTCAGGATTAGCCAAAGTGCCCTTGAAATTCTCTTCCAGTATAATTCTTTGTTCATTGTAGTTTCTCTGTTTTCTTGAATGGACAGAGCAGAGTCACATTCTGAGGTCTAAGGAGTGTGTGGGCTGCTCAGCTCTGAAGGGTCATTTGGTTATTCAGAAATAAAATAATCTTTATACTTATTCAATCATCCGGTATAGTCTTTGTACATCTCAGTGCGTTTGCCTTTAGCTATTGCAATAGATTAGTCATAGAAGTCTATATCTGAATGAGGTTTTTCTGTATTTATTTGTGGCGTTCCATATGCTTTAGGGAGCAAATATCCACAGGTATAGCAATACCTGTATATTTTGATCTTGTGGGGACAGTTTTGATCCCCTTGGGAAAAACAGAAGGTTCTTGTAATGGTTAGGTTTATGTAGGGTTTATATATGTTTATGTAAAGGGGGATATAATTTATACGGTACGGAATATATATGGTTTATACAGTATAAAACCATTATGTCTAAGGAATGTAAAAACAAAAAATACAAACGTGTAAGTGAACACTGATTTAAGACATTTATAAAAAATGTTGACACATGAGATATCTGCACACATCTGCACAATTCAGTATTTAAAAACCAAAAACATTGTTTATCAAAGGAGAAAAAAAATCACTGCAGGAAAAAAATATTTAAATTCAAAATGTTAGAATCTATTAATATAACGCAAAATGTGTAGATGTGTAGAATTTATTTGACCAAAGATTAGACAGTACAACAGGTAATGCAGTATTTCACACACCCTGAGGTATCAACTTTAATCTAGCTATGTCTGAATCCACAAACATTTGACAACCTCATGTAGCGCTATCGCTCTGACCCCGAGACACGTCCATCATTATGGCAAACATTAATATGATAATGATATGGACTATGGATGGTGATATTTGGAAACCATACGTTTAATCTCGTCCCCCTGTCTCTCTCCATGTATAATCACGCTGTCCCTGTGTTTGATGAGCAGGGGGGATTTCATTAAACCGACGAAACGGACTCGTCTCATTCACTGTGCCTTAGGCTTCCTCCAAGGATCTGCCAACATATATATGTGTGTGTAGCTATTCATATATGCAAACATTTCTGTCAAATCTCTCAGCACCTGACAGCAGCGTGAACCCAATAAACCAGAGGCAGATAAGAGCTGGCGTCAGTAGGCAGAACTAATATTGTTTGTGCAGTGGAAGCGTTTATCTGTCACGGACTGAGAATTGATGGTTTTGTGTCACTTTTGTTTAATAATGATGTGGTAATCTCAATGTGCCCACTGGCTCAGGCTCTATTAAAGTTCAAAAGATTATCCAAATTAAAATCTCATTTGAAATATTGCTTTTCCCCAATATTTTGACTGGAGGTGGATTCTATTGCATGCGCTATTTCTCACTTAGCGATCCAATTAACATTTTATGTTCGACAAACTGCAACGATGGCAAATAGTAGTTCAGTTATGTGACTGTGAAATCTTATAATGGGTCTTACAAAGATACAAACTTACTGCAATAAAACTTTTTAATTTCACGACAGATGAGATTTAAATATGCCCAACAATATGATGACTCAAATGTGGCTGTCAAAAAAACAACTAGTTTTACTATCTGTGTGGTGACAGCTGATGTCATAATGCTTATCAGAGAGACAGATTTGCATTTGCCATCATTCATCATTGCATAACACAGAATTAGCTCTAGTGATTGCTTGCCAAAATGTGTCTAGTTAGTGTGCATCACATCATGGGTGATCACGGCACACTAGGACCCCCGAGGCCACAGACTGTGAGCAAATGTAATATTGGATCACTTGACGGGATCAGTTTCATTTGCTCTGTTATCCAACCTAATCGTTGTATTGTGCAGCATATGTGTATATATATAGTGAGCTGCCTTTCACAGGAAGTGACACATACTGTCTGAATACAAGACATAAAAAACCAGCACATCACAGCCCAAACTAATAAACTTACATACATATAAAGCAAATACAGTAATTTTCTTAGACTTTTTAGAGCTCCACCAAATAAGTTGAGCTATGGTATACACAACTAATACATATCAAAATGTCTTAAACATGTTTATTCCTGTTAGTAAAAACAGCTGAAAAAAGGTTCAATAATTGTGTTTTTATGCCTTAAGCACAGACACCATTCAACCTTTTGGGTTAGACAGATAAATGCACTGCAACAGACACACATTCACCTATTAATACTGCTTTGGATATTTAGAGTGCTAAGTCATTTACTACGAAATATAACTTATATTAAAAATATAACTCAAACAGGACAAACATTTTGGTGGAATTCTCTCAAGTCAAGTAAATTCAGTCATTTAAACATACATGAATGTGAACGACTTTAATTTAACGTCTTAATTTTTGCATTAATCTATTACGTTCATAACAATATATAACAACTGTTATTTTAATAAAAGTAGATATTAAAAATCGTGGAATAAACATCAGTGCAATCTTAAGGGCGTATCACCAACAGCGCCAAAAGTTCATTGAATTCACGTCGTATCTCTGAACAGTGACTCATTTTTAGCGCTCAGTCAATGGAGCGTCAGTTTCATCGCATTTCCACACCTCCATCTTCCCCACAGACCGTTCCGCTGTCACAACATCTCCATGTGTCCGTTCACCTCTCCGCTCGCGCGGTCTGAGCGCAGATATTCTGAATATAACTTGCTTGAGAAATGTACCGGGATATTGATCATTGTTGGAGGTAACTGACATCTACAGTACGGTGAGGTGCCAACTACTGATATGTAGCTAATAGATGGAGGCACCTGTGTCACCGTCTCCCCACCTGAGCGCAGAAGCGTTCATCTGGTGTGAACGCTCTAAACAAACATGTGTTAACAAGCTGCCAACGCATTACAGGCATCAAGCACATGGCCTGAAACTGAAGACAAACAACCTTTACAACAGCCCTCCACCCCCTGTCTTTTTAAGCTGCGGCACAGCATAGGCACAGATGAATGATGATGATGGCTGTAGGTGCGAGGAACGCTGCTTAATTGATTGTTAACAGCTTATGTACGAATGACTCACAC
>JBAJNP010001828.1:26618-55328 GCA_036877545.1 Yasuhikotakia modesta | reverse complement strand
CACAAGGCAAATCTGCCCTGGCCAATAGCCCCTATCAGAACCTCCTCAGTACCTCCGCTGGTCTGATGCAAGCAGAGCGCGAGGGGGAGGTCGAAGGGGCGCGCAAGGTGCCACAGAGGTGCCGATGCCTAATTTAGTAGAAACACCATCTCACGAGCTACAAGCCAGATCAGCCTTGTAACCGCAAAATCATTTTAATATATTCCCAGCGCTACTTGTGAATATTAATTTTAAAAATTAATTATTAATTTTGCCCCTGGCATGGCAAGATATACTCGTTTTAATTAGTGTACCATACTCCCCTACAATTAAAAAATAATTGATGTCCATATATATTGACAGGCACTGTGATCGCTTTTCTTGTTGGTGTCAACACAGGCAGTGCAGAGATTCTGCTGTCCTCTCTGGTCCTTTTAGTCCATTCTGCTTTTGAGATCCATCCCACCAGCAATGACATATAGAGACAAAAATGGCCTTGATGCCGGTAATTAGGAGAGCACACACTCTAATCTGAAGGATGTTGGGTTAATGGATTGTAAATGTACTGATGAAGGTTTTGTTTATCCATTTATTCTTGCGGGTCTTTTGTTGCACCCAGAAGCACAACATGCATCTTTTTTCAGATGGGAGGGGGGGTCTGGTGATCCTGGCTCACTCTGTGTCCTATGAGACGACATGACCAAAAGCTACTTTGTAAAATATGTGTTAATCTAGTGGTCACTGTATAAATTAATATTAAAAATAAACCAAACAAACTGCTACTGAACTGGCAGTCAGAGATCACCAAGCATTGTCCCCATTTACAACATGAGGGTCAGCAGATTAAGTCAAAACATTTAGTTAAGCTAAATGATTTGTGCAAAATGCCAATCAGTCACTGTTGAAATCTAGACTTTCTACCACATTTCTACCACATCATTTCTACCACAGCATTCTAGAAATACAATTTTTATCTGGTAATTGCACAACCATTTACATGTAGGCATTTGGCAGATGATTTTATCCTTCTGTGCTGCTAATGCTATGCTCCACCAATCGAGCTACAGGAACACTGCAACCTACAGCAATGAATGAGCAACTCACATTAATGAAACTTTCTTCATTTGTACAAGTTGGATTCAAAATTCACACAAAAATCTGGGGGCACGTGCACCCAAAGCGGTACGAGAGCAACATGTAGACATCTGTGCTGTATGTGTGTAATTTTGTGTGATTTGTAGAGCATGTGTGGCTATGTGTGCGTTTCCCTCTCTATCCGACTCTTCGCCCCTTTCTTTTTCTCTTTCTCTCTTTCTGCATGGGGAGGTGGCAGATGGATGTGTGAGAAGCAGGAAATCTGCTTCTGTCCGTGTCAGTTCTGCTCTACAGAGCACTGATAACTGAATAATAATCCCTCTATCTCTCTCTCTCTTCCTCCTGCACCCTCCCTCTCATTCTCTTCTCATTCTCCTTTCTCTCTTACTGTTTATCACATCTCACTAGTTCATATTAAACTTTCTATATCAGCTTTCACCATCCTCTGTGTTAAAGAGATCCTGTCATCACTTCCCCTCACTCGGCTACAGGCTGACCAGCAGCAGCAGAGACACACAGCACCGCTCTCTGTAAAAGGGTTTTGCAAATAAACACCAAGCTGCTGTTTTCCCACTAAGCTGAGAGCTGATCAATCAATCGTCTAAGATTAGACACAGATATTAAGAAACATTTGAAGGCAAAGGTGAGTCATATGAAGGCAAAGAGCAATATAGGAAAATCCAGGGCCAGTTATCACATGGGGAAGGTTTCACAAAAACAGTAACTATATAACAGTAACTAAGATATTGAGTTTAAAAACTCTCTCTAGCAGTGATTGTGCATGTTTGTTCTAGCCAAATAGTTTAACATCCTCCTAAACTGGAACAATTCTGTTTACTCTTGTCCTACAAACTAAACTTTAGTATGATTTTCTTTATCACAGCTGTTGGGTAAATACAAATCAGTGGCACAGATGAAAGCGGATGGGACAGGATATAAATCTTTCTGGATTATTACTAATGTGATTCTCAGTATAAAACCAGGAGGCCACAAAAATCTTTTGCATTTGCATGACTGATGCCCAACAGAAAAAAAGGCACGGATCTCTACTATGACAGTCAATGAATTGCAAATAAGTCTAAAGCATAAGATGATCATTTAGGACGCATGCCTGTCAAACTACAATGAAAAAGCAGAAATTTTCAGAACCTATCTGAACAGAGTAGGTGCAAGATTTTAATATTTGATGGGCACAGAGTTTTTGTGCAATTGACCAACATGACACTCCTAAGTGTATAAATGGGCAGCTTTATGATGATAAGATCACTGGCTATTAAGATATTTATGTGACACGCTCACTGACGGATCCACGCTGTCTTATCATGCCTCAGTGGGCCGGTGAGGATCAAACGCAAATTCACCAAATGGGCTCGTTAAATGGAGAGGAAATTTAATAAATTAGTATTTCTGCTCTCAAAGTCATGAGGAGGAAATCAAACATTTTGGGACTGACAGAGCCTGTATAATGATACTCAAAACACGTCTATTTCTCTTTATATTACATTCTTCTGACAAAAAGACAACATCTGGAATGTCTTTGGTATGGCCTGTAACATTCAATAAACATGCATTAATAATGAATTATTGCACAATGCACTCATCATGGCTATATGATGGGCAGTTGTGATTTGGTGCAGGCTTGATTTGGTAGCGATACCATAAACAGTCTTTGATGATCCTGTCTTTACATTATGAATGTAAACGCTGCCAGCAGAAATGAGGCTCTAGTGAACACTCAGCTGAAATTGGCACATGCAGAATGCTCAGAGAGCAACCCGACTTACACTTGCCATAACTGTTATCATTAAACTGTGTATGTGGGCTGGATTTTAAACTACCGCCGTGTAAACCGGTGGTGTTATACATTTAAAAAGTGTCTCTTCAGAGTTTAGAGTTTACTATAATAAAATATGCATTTTCAGAATTTCCAAATTGTGTTTACATAGTCTTTCAATATACAAGCCTAATTGTAATGTCAGCTTTTATGTTTACTTCTAGCTTAATTGTATATGACTCAATTATGTTTTGCCATTTGATTGGCACAGTTACTGACTGCAATGATGTTAGCATAGCTAAATGTCAATCTTCAACAGCTTTAACTAAAAAGCTAAAAAATAAACCAGACATAAGAAAGTATTTCAGTTAAATAAAATTGTAGTTTGTCTAAAGTGGAGCAGTTGAATGAGTTAGCTGTGTGTCTGCTATGTGTGGCAGCTGAGCGTTTGATTGGATGTTTACCAGACACATGGTTCTCTGTAAACTCACACATTGGACGTGTTGTCTGAAATGTTTTATAGGTCTCTCCCAGTTGAGTCTCTCTGTTAATCAGCTCTGTCATGACTAATGCCACGGCTCCTCTCGACATGTTGTGTGTTTACACCACTCATACGCTTGTTGTCATGGTGAGCGTAACCCATGGTAATTAGCCTAATGGTGCTAATGAGGGAGCTGACATGAAAAAGCCAGTGTTAGGACAGCATCTGATCGACAGCATTACAGATTTACACACACAGACACACTTATGTGTAACTCACACACACACACACACTGCAACTACTCAGGCAGCACAGAAAGCTGCCTCATCACAATGATGACCTCAATTCCAATTATAATTGAAAGCAAATATCTTCCTTTTTGAGGCATTATCAGAAATCAGTCACTTATTTAACAGGCTTCACCCACCTCAACACATGGGGATCCTTAGCACGCCTTACTGTAGCTAAAAAAGATTTTGAAAAACAAGGTGCTACAAGACAACAAAAAACTAAACAGTAAAGTTAAGCACATTCATGCCCTTCACTAAGCCTATGGTTGAGGTTTATTTTGCGATTAATGGCTGAATGCTAATTATCCTGGTTAACACAAGGCTACTATCAAATAAATAGATGGATATGAAAAACTGATTTGAATTAAAATCTCACACAACTGTGTGAAATAAAGATGATGCAGAATAATATAAGGGTTGTAAAACTAGCATTGCTATGTGGGAAATAAATGCCTTATACAACCATCACATATAGTTTGTGCCATTAAAAACAAAAATTGATCACAGGACGCCGTGCTTGACCAATCAGAATCAAGTCTTCCAGAAACACAAGTAAAAAAAAATATCCATTTGTCTGCTTAAAATCAATTACATTATTTCAGGCCAGAAAAACATGAATGACTAACAGTTGTAGCTGGAGTGTGTGAGACACATTCTGCTGTATTTCTAGTATTTTGAGGATATTGTGTTTCTGCTGGAGTGTGTGTGGATTGTAGCTACACACCTTACACTGTCTGAGCACCATCTGTGTGCAGTGAGCTCTGCAAACACAGTAGCATACACACTCAAAGAGCGTGAAGGCGCTATGTGCAATACACACCATAATGCAAAGAGTGAGTGTTTGAGTGGATGAAGACTCAGAGTGGTACACACATGACACAAGCCATACCCTCAAGTTCATCTGTCAGCATGCATGGATATCATGGTAAACCTGCTTTGAAACAGCCTCCTCCCTTCCTACCCTTTCCATGCTCTCTCTCTTTCTCTCTCTCTCTCGCTCGCTCACTCTCTCCTCTACTCTTGTTCCCTTTTCTAAATCTCAAAGGAGACTGTGTGTACTCTATATTTATTATCCTGGGTGGCACAGTTGATAGATGGGCTACCTGCACAATTACAAGGGCACAACATTACCTTTTCCTAGCTGATAGGGTGAAAAACACACTCTAGCCTCTCTTTCACCATCTCTCTCTTCAGAAAGGCTGATATTATATTATGAAGACATCTTCTATTCTGGACAGGAACTACAATCTGGACCTATTAACAAAGAAACCCCTACAGTACATGTGACACAGTCACTATAACTTATTCCACACAACAGAAAATATTCCCCCATGTGAAAACCGAGGTCTCTGCTTTATGCATTTCGTAGATGTAAAGCATAATGGCCTTTTCCTTTCAAACCGCAATTTCGAATCCATTTGCAATATGCAGGAAGGACCATCAAAGCTCATTCAAATACAAAATAAAGGTGTCAAGAAAGGGAGGGAAAAAAAGAGTTTGAATACCGCTTTCATAATGCTACCAAACACATAGGAAAGAAGCAAAGCGGTCACTGGTGTATATGTGCAACGCATAACATTGACACAGGCACAGAGCCTCGTATTAAAGGGGTTTCTTTGTGGCATAATGTTAAGGCAGCCAAAGTCTGGGCATTTATCTTTATTCTGCTGAGATTTGTGAAAGGAGAGATTGAGAGGAGGCCGATGATGCAGGGTGTTCTGAGGCGGACATCTTGAAGCGTGATGTTGAGGTATGTTCCTGCTCAGGCAGGGGAGGCATCGACATATAAAATGGTTGTAAATTTGCATTAGGCTCAATCCATCATAGGTGAGAGGAGAGAGAGTAGGGACAGCGAACGAGAACTGTGTTGTACGCTGTGGAGCAGGCAGCCTCTGACAGATTCCTCTTTAAGTGACTGTGAATGCAACAATTCCACAAATAATTTGTCAAGCGCTGCAGCTGAACTAGCTCTGAACCCTTTTTCCTCTCTCCCTCTCTCCCTTTCTCAAGGCCATGGCTATAGAGTTACATTCCTTTTATGGGACAATCTTAGCCCCCCAACAAATCAAATGAGAAAATTATTACACTTTGTAGAAAACAGAGATAATCCATTTAGCACTACGTTGAGAAAACCCTTTAAATTCTCATTTAATTTCAGAATTTTAATTCAGTTAAAAACAATGTAGAATTATAATTTAAATGTAATTTGAAGGTAAATTTCATCGCATATACTGTATAATCTAAAAAAAACGAGATGATGATAAGATTTAATTCTATATTCAATTATTCTATTTGACCATGGTATTACAAATTTGTAACTTCTGTGAATGCTATAATTTACACTGAACTCTTCACAATGCTGCAGAAAATAACATATAATAAATAGATTAAATTTTTCAATTCAATTATTACCGCTCCCTGTCATTCTGCATCAATGTGGCCAATTCAAGTCAAATACCAACTCATGAACTCACAAGGGGCCAATTCTTAAATCTGAAAAATTACAAAATGTGTAGTGTACAAAATCAATTATATACTTAGAGTATTGCTTTATTAAAGTCATGCCATTTAATTGTCAAATTAGAAATTGGATCTAGGTTTTATTTACAGAACTGAATGCATGCATGACCGTTAAAAATGTAAGTGTAAAAGTGAGTTGTGGTTTGCGATGCAGACATTGCCAGCGCTTAAAGCACTTGGTTTGTAAACTTCATAATGACAATCAGGCCCATATTATGAGAACAAATAAGCTGTTTGGGCTGATGGTCAGCAGAAACTTGGCAGCACTTGATTGCATTTTTGTATTTATGAGCTAATTTTACTGGCCACTTGTGTTTACTGTATACTAATGCAGCATGTGCCGTCTTTCAGATTTTTATTTGAAGGAGTTAGAAAGTGGCTTGTTTACTTGTAATTGAACATGCAAAAGAGAGAGAATGAGAGTTTAATGAATTAAAGCCTTTGTATTGTTCAACACAATTTTGTAGGAAAACATTATAAGCCAAATCATGCAACATTCTAAATAAATGAATAAGTGAACTGACATGCGCTGTTCTGAGACTTAGTAAGCTGCCTGTGAAGGAAAGTATTTAAAGCATCATCAAGTTCAGAACTTTGGCTGAATTCTACAATAGCATTACAATGCAGTATTCTTTGCACAGAGGGCAATTTCAGAATGCTACAACATGCTAAGTGTCAAAATTAAGAAGGGTAAACAAAGGTCAAAGGTGGACGTATTTCCTTAAAATTTACTTAAAATTTTATGGCAAAAAGATTTGCATTTGAGCGCAAATGTCCCCTCAACAACAGTTTGCTTACCAGCAGAGGGCTATCTATTTCACACAATTTATTTACATAACCACAGCTGTCCCACAAATACCACGGTTAATCTATGGTTGCCTTACCAAACCCATAGTTAATGTGTGTTTACCATGGTTGAATGATATTTTTTGGCTTAAAGTGTAGTGAAACCATGGTTCATTTTTGTAAGGGGTGCTCTGTGGGACAGAAGCCTAATATCATATGTATCCAGGAGAGAAAAAGGCTCTTGATATTGTAGTATTCACACAATAATGACCTTAGAGCTTGCCATCAGTAGTGTTATTTATCAAAAACAGGCTGCGAGCGTGGTGAAGGATGTCTCTTATCTTTTCCTGTCAGCAGGGACATTAGTCATGGGAAAGTTTGGCTCCGGTCTAGGCAAAGGGGGTCCTTGTTGTCATTTTAAATTGCTAATCAATCACCAGATCAGGTGCCTCTGTTGACCAGATTACAGAGAGGGGTGCTGCTAACACACAAGGCCATTTGCGATGGGTTTGGTCCATGCAGATGAGTGCTTGAACGCTGTTGATCACACAGTGAGGAATGGGATGAGGGGGTAAGCGGAAAAGAGAGAGAGAGAAACAGAAAGAGGGGAGGGAAAAAGCCTTAAGCAATGACTTCTGAGAGGGCAAACCAAAAAGGAAAAAAATGCTCATTCATCATTATTGTCATGGGCTTTACCAAATGATAACAATTTGTCTTCATCCTATTTTTAGACAATGAGACACAATAGCCATTTGGCCAGATGGGACAGCAGCCACCATTGCAATATGTTACCTTTTCCTTTGATGTTTGTTGCTTTAAATTAATTCTTTTTGATGTTTCAATACCATTATAATCAAGTCTAATTAAACACATTCAAAAATGATGCAAATATTCTTACATAGCACCAATAAAATCAGACATCAGTCTGACTAAAATAGAATTTGATAAACAGCACATAATGTTACTAATAAACAGGGTTTGCTGCAGACAGACAGACTGAGGCAGACAGACAGACTGGCACTTTTCAAAAGCAGGTGGCCGGTACGTGTGGGTCCCTCTAATGGGAAAGAGGAGGTCAAAGTTGTGACTGAGAAGGATGAAGACAAATGGTAGCAGGCAAGATGTATAGAAGTGGTATAATTGACATCTAACGTGTGTGCTGACCCTCTGACTCCTGGGGTTACTGCAGGCCACCAAATTAAAGGCTGGCATTAGCGTATCCAACAGGGAGATTCAGATTGAAAGAACTGAAAATCAATGCACAAACATTGTGTGGTTAGTTGAAGTTCATTTGGATTATAGTCCAGACTCTTTGCATTGTTCTGAAAGAGCACTGAATTGTGGAGTTCTACTGTGTATTACTGTGAAATTGGTAAACTAAACACCTTGCCTTCAATTTTAAGAAAACATAATGATGATATTAACATGCATTTTAGTGAAGCCATGTCTTTCTGTGGTGTCCTTCTATACAGGCCCTTCTCTACACACTCCTGTGGGATTCTGTTTACATGATGGTAAATCCTCACTGTGTTCCATGCAAATTTTCCCAGATCCCTGTTTGAAAAGCTGGCAGGAACCGCTGTCTCTAAACAGTGTTTAAAAACAGATTACTCCATAATTGCAGTGTAAGGCCCTTCTAATCCCCTCTCCTGTTTAAATCCACCATGTCACCACCTCCAATCACAGAGGGCACATATATGATTCACATTTTAAATGCCTTCATTTTCCTGTCAGTCTTTTGCTCTGTCTGCCGAGTTTTTAAAGATGTGATCAAATGCTTATGCAACGGTGTGACTTATTTTCATGATGGTAAATTACATGAATGAAATCAAAGGGAAAGAGAGAGCGAGAGAGGGTGTTCTCTCTAACAGAGGTCAATCTCTGCCTCACCGGATGCAATTAAACAAACGCAGACATGCAGATGAAGTGCCAGTGAAAAGGAAATGACTGCACTTTAGACCTCCCTCAGAGAAAATAAAGAGAGGAAAAAAGTTTTAAGTGAGGAGCTAATGTAGTTGATGTCTGTTTTTTCATTTGCTTATGACTAAGCAAATGAAAGAATTGCACAAAAGACTTTAGCTATCATTGCCAAAAACAAACACCTCCCTTCAGTGCCACACAAATCCACCCTAAATGCTAAATCAAGATTTTATAAAATAAATAAAATTATAACATTTATTTTAAATTTGTTTTACTATAGCTTATTGGTAGAGCATGGTGCTAACAACACAAGGTTTTAGGTTCGATTCCTAGTGAGCACATGGAATTTATTTTCCAGATGCTGCTTATAAAAAAAGACCAAAATTGAAAGACCTAACTTAAAATAAAAAGATCTACATTAAAAGTAAGACTAAATTTGCATCATGTGTCAATAACTTCTTTTTAAAAATGTCTTTAAGTTGTAGTGTGGTTTCACCCATACATTCCTCAAAGTGAACTGAGAGACTGAGCCTACGTGTCCTTAGCAAGCTGCAAATCCATCCCTCTCTAAAGTGTGGGTGTGACATGTTAGACCCCTCCCATCCACTTCCACTACCCAGAATGCTTTGCTGTATTGGCTAACTCTGAGTGATAATTTATCATGTACCTACTGTGTTCCTCTATTCCAGAGATGAGCAAGGAGCTCTTAAGACACCATTGATTTTTATTTGATTAAATGTCCGCTCATTCGCAGCAAATTAGCGTGAGTTTAATCAAATCAAAATCGATAACTACTTAATAAAACAACCCATTTACGGTCGAAATGAAACTCAGGATGGTTTAAGAAAATACACTGAATGTAGTTAGAATATAGGAATGTGTCTACAAAGGGGAATGGAAAAAGCAATGCAATTTAAACTGTATTATTAAGAGACAATAAACACCAATAAGAGTTTTGCACTGTTTCTTTGAAGTATGCTGTATCAGCATTGAGGTTGGATTGATCTAATTCACAGGTGGACCACCCATGAATAAAAGGTTGCGTTTGGCAGGCCTTTTCCATCTTAAACCCTCTTCAACTATCATTCATTTTTATTGGCCATCTGCAAGAAGGCCTCTTTGAAAAATACACTATTTCTGACAGGCTAAACACACTTTATAACATCTACAGTTTTTTTGCAGGAGACGCTTGCTCAGAAACATGTTGCTGCTGCGTTTTTCATGTGCAGTTTAAGGAACTCGATTAAGCATTTTTGACTGTATTTGATCCCTGTTACTTCCCCTGCTGCACCTCTTCAGAACACAACATTAAGTCACATGCACAAATACGTGTGAGTGCATTGTGTAAAGTCAAGGATCTGTGCATCAAACTCTGATAGTCCCTGGCAGTTCCTTAGACAAAGCTGACCTAGATCTATCTAGGGCTCTTAACAGAGAGGTCTTAAGACTGGCCTGTCCCAGTCACTATGCCCACCATTTCCACAATGCCTGAGGGCAGGCCTGAAGGAGAGAAAGATCCACAAGTCCTCTGGGGCTTCAAGTAATAGTCTAGGTGTGAAAAGGGCATTTATGAAAGGTTATGGGGGAGATAAACACTGATGGACAAACAATCTTAATTCTAAAGGTGTGCTGTTGAAGTTTCTGGTGTCAGTAAAATAAATAAATAAATAAATAAAAAGGTGTCAAAAAAAGTTTGATTAAAAGCAAGACGTGACAATAATGAAAATGTTAAAGTGTACCTCTGCATTTTTTGGAGAAGTTGCAAGATGGAACTTCTAGACCTTAAATTCTACATTCAAATTAATACACAGCTGCAATTATTAAGTACAAAAAACACATTTTGATCGATTATTAATAATAGTTCCATAAAATACTGTGATGACCATAACCTAGCCAGCGCCCATATCTGCCTTCTTATTCTGAGGAATATTGCCTTCTCGCTCAGTCTGTTGACTCCTTAGCTACACCTATCTCTACCAATACACTATCTTGTCAAATTAAGCACTCATAAACCTTCCTTTTTTCCTAGTGGCTGGTAAACACAATTTATCTTTATCCCTGTAGTTTTAACAAAGGCTGTCCTCAAAATAATGAATGCTCAACGTAATTAATTAAAGACAAACTGCATCTAACCTCTCAAAACCAAACAGGGTTTTCTTGATATCACAATCGACAGCTGATATAATGCTGTGTAATTTGATTTCCACTGAAGCCTGTTTTTTTGCAATTACTGTGTTATCTTCCATCTCTGTTTATCACACTGTGTTAGCCATTTGTTGGTGGACACTCCATTTAATATCATTTAAATGAGCAACACTAGCCTTTAATTTCAAACGACAAGGCCATCTTTTTTGTGCCGGCCTTCATTTTTTTTCTCGCTGTAAAATACAAAATAGAACTCCTTCTCTTTTGCTCTCACCCGCTCTCCTTGGCTCAACTTGTCAGTCAAAACATGAAGCTGACAAGCTGGCATAAATTGTTCAAAGTAGTTTTAGGTGAAGAGCAACGGAGATGTGAAGCCAATGTGGATATTTTTCCCCCTCTCTACAAAAGCCAACCTCAATTTGCGTCAAACGGGGTTAAAAGACCCTGGGATTAAAGCAATAAAGTGGCTGCTGTCAGCCCCGAATCCCCCTTCAATGCTTAAGTGCCAAACTAGAGTTGTTCAATATCATCTCACATTAGATCATGTCATCGCGAGGTGACGTGCACGCATCACAAGCCTCGACAGGTCCGATTCCCACTGAAGAATTCATCCCTGTCTGGAGCAATCAAACCCGACTCTCCTCCGCACCCATCCAAAATGGAAAATCCAATCTGATTGTGCCGGAACGCAGTGAGAATGCACATCAAGGTAAGATGTGAGATTCCCATCGGCTGATGAAAACAGAAAAATTTGGGAAATGGAATGTAATGGGGGTCCAACGGAAGCGCCCAGCCCACTCACCTGTGTCTTGATGCTCTCCCTTTGAGACAGTGTTAATGGAGTGCTCATATACACTGACTTGGAAGGAATAATGCGCTCGGACAGGGTGGAGGTGGGGTTGTTATCTCAAAATTGGAGTCTGAAAGGATGTTTATTTTTATCATTTTCTCACAAAATATCTGGCTCTGCCTGTCTTTCCACCCACTCTTTGCTCTTGCTGACACACATTTCTCATTCACATTGAAAGCAAAGCCATTCAGACAGCTGGAGTCTGCGAACTGCCCGGCCTACAGCGGAACGCCTCAGAATAAATAAAGACTGCCACAGGCTGGTGGGAGAGTGAGTGACAGCCGACAAGGCCTCAGCCAGCTTGCTGTCACCTACAAATCCCCATACATACACACACACACACACACACACACTTACATCCTCTCCTCTTTCCTTCAGTGGACGCTTTCTAGGCCTTATCACTCAAGGGTCTGCTAATTCACTAGCCAAGGTTGGACTGATAAGCCCTGCTCCTCACTGCCTCCCCCTGTCCATTTTACTTGGGAAAGGAGATAGACAGGTCCCCTGGATAAACCCTGCTTGTTCCCCCTCCAACATGTGTCTGTCTCAATGACACGGCTGCCGGGCAGGTTACAATGCACAGTGCCCTTTGAATTAAGGGACATAAGCGATATACTGATAAACTGACACTCTGAGTGCCAGAGAAGGAGAGAACTGAAAAAAGGGCCATTCAAACTGTAAGCGGTGTGTACACACACACACACATGCACACACACACACATGCATACACACACACAAGCTCACAGACTTGCATATCAGCAGGGACTGGATCATGCCCAAAATATCAATTCTGTCAAATAACAAGTGCACAGTGGTATTTAGCAATGTCGGTAACTCTTTCCTGCTCTCATTTCCTTCTCTCTCTTTCTCTCTCTCTCTCTCTCTCTCTCTCTCCACACACGCCAGTGCAGGATAAAATCCACCATCTCCCTAATGAGACAAGATGTCGCGAGTGATGGGCCGCGTCGCAGTGAGAAGCGTGGCGGATCTCAGAGTGTGAATTTTCAACTTGAAAGTAAATGGCAAAACACTTGCTGGATATATTCACCACTATATCAGTAAAATACGACAGCTAAAGGCAGAGAGAGAGAGCACACACAAAATATCACCACATCTTCCTGTTTTCAACAGCAGCAGCACTGATTTTATATAATGGAAATACTCCAAACGATTCTGCTATACATTTTTGCTAAATGTTGAAAATAGCAGATTAACCCTTTGAGACCCAAACGTCTCTCCCACCTTAAATGTGTTTATTTCAGGAAACCATAAAAATAAAGATATTCAGGCATATTTAGTTTTGGGGTAAATTTAAGCATTCACCACCTTCACTATTAACTATGTGACTACATGCTTTGACTTTATTAAGATTTTCCTAGCAAACTAGAAGGCAGAAATTTAGATATGTTTATCTCAGAGCAATTTTCTGCCACTCTCTAATCCTCTAATTCTATGATCCCAAATTCTATTGCTGCACTGTAGCTTAAACTGTAGATCTCGCTGCTAGCAACACCAAGGTCATGGGTTTAGGGAATGCAAAGACAGACACCAATATATACCTTGAATGCATATATATTTTAATTGCTTTGATAAAAGTTTCTGTCTACATGTAAATGTAAACCTCCCAGCCCAGTGATAGTACATGTAGCACGGTTGCACTGACCTCTATAACAGCCTTCTAATAAAACTAGAAAGTTGAAATGCCATTTATCTTAGAGATTATAGTACAATAATGAGGTAGAGGATCTTCAAAGCAACCCACTAAAGCCAATCAAATACAGTGCTAATCTCACTGATATGTGGCCAATTTAAACTATCAGTGAAACACTTTTTAATTGTTGATTCCTCCCTTTGAAATACTCCTCAAACTGACATGCTGCATGCTTCACTCCCAGTGCTTTTATTCTGATCTCTCTCTCTCTTCCTCCATGACATATTCTTTCATTTCACATTGAACTTCAGTCGCTCGGGGAGTCATTTGGCTTTTGTTAAACACCTAATAATATTCCTGCACTCACAGATGCTCAGAAGCCACTCAAATGACCTGCTGTTAATCTTAGAAAGAAGGAAGAAGAGATGGAAAAAAGATCAATAGCCATAATAGAAAGTTTTTCAGATGCTATGCAGGGCAATGTGTCAGACAATAGCTCTAGGCAATAGGAGTGTATTGTTTAAACAGTGTTATCTGAGCAGGTTGCTACCGATGCTACGGAGAGAACAGAGATGGTCTTATCCTTTCTCTCCTGTTCTCTTACATTTCCATTGTCTCATTCAGGGAGGGCAAAGATCTCTTTCAAGGTCTTCCTATTTTCCCTCTTCTTGTGGTATGAATGAGAACAAGGGAAACAAAACAACAGTGGGGGGTTATTTAAAAACATCAGATGTGTTGTTTCTCAAAGCATTCATTATGCCTCTGAAAGGTGTTAAACAATATCAATATTTGAACTAAAATGAGCCAAACAGGAAGTAATAGATCTGAACACCTGATTAGATTAGTTAAACTTAAAGGTGTCAGCAAAGGACATGCGAGTTATATTATTAACTGCAGTCTGTCTACAGTCTATTCTCCACAATACATACATTAAAAAGGCAATAGACAAATGTAAGTGACCTGCACTAATCTTGATGTTATTCCACCCATTAAAGGTGAACCTGAATTCTGCTGAATTAACCTTCCTGCTTCAATAATTAATCTTCTACCATCTATATTTTAGAAATCTATTTCTTATTGAGGGGAAGATTAATCGCTTGCTAAAGTTTTAGCTTGTCTATTCATAGGCCTGTAGAAGAAAGCAAAAATTATATTCTGTTAATAAATGGTGAGTCTCGTTCAATGATATATAATCGATAGTATATACAAGCAAATTACATATTGCACAAACGAGCCCACTGCACATAGCACAACTGTGACTATAGCATAAACAAACATACTTTCCATAATATTTAATAAATATGTTTACTGTATAACCATTGTAAAAATATTTATAATATGAATGTATAATATCCTATAATATAATTTATATATTATAAAATATTAATTATATGTTATATAATATATAACAATAAACAGCCCACTGCACTTAGCACACCTGTACACAAACCATACACAAACTTACTGTCCACAATATTTACTATATATATTTACTATGAATGGGTAGTAAATATATATAGTATGAATATATAATGTTATGAATATATAATACCTGTTTTAAAACACAATGTTTTAAAGCAAGGTTAACAGTGCTGGTTTCCTGCTTTATGCCCTTATATGGGCAGTACTGTAACTTGCCAGATGACTGACAGACATGTTACTCAATTCCACAACAAATGCTTATGGCACATTTAAGTCAAACGTCATAAGAGCCTTGACGAGTGGACACTTGTCTACTCCCAACCAACTCCAAATCTCTGTGTGCGAGATCATGAGCGACTGCTTTACCTTGGTGCAATCCTGCTCGTTTACTTATTACACAGCGACCCTGAAATGACAAATGTGTGCGCTCTTATCACCAATGAATATAGATTCCTGCTGAGCAAAACACAATATCTTGTAGTTGCAGCCGGAAAGAAAGAATAGACAGATAACATCTGCATAGATGTTGTTCATTTACTTCAAACCTGTGTGCTGCTGTTTAAGGCATTGTACGGTTGAACACTTTTATAATGCATCATTCAGAGCGCAAAGAGTTTGTGACATAAGCATGTCTCATTGTAAACACGCATCAGTACTTCCTCCTCACAACAGAGGTGCAGATACAGACACAGGGGCCGCCATGTTGTAGATAGAAACCCGACCTGACCTAACATCAACGTTTTGCCTGCAATTTATTGATCGCCCTAGGAGAGCAACTGTTGCAAATCAACCCATAATTCACATATTCTGCCATCTTCCATTCACATGCAAAGGTAACATTTGGTTTTAGAATGGATTCTTTTCTCCATTATTTTAGGTCCCACTTCTCATCATGCAGATATATAGGTTAATGTCTTTGTGGCATTTCACCAAAAGGCCAGGCTGAATGGTCCCTCCTGCCATATGAATAATTGAAACCAAACTGAGCATTGTAAAAGTGTGCCGGTCACGGGTTTGAGGAGAAACAGAGGATGAGATGGAGAGGTGGACACAGCAGAAACACAGCAGAAACAGGTGACAAAGGCAAGATTGGATTCAGGAATACATGACTGTATAATATGCCAATGCCAATAGCAGAATAGGTATTAAACCAAAAAAGTTGCTATTTGGTATAACAACAGAGGTCAAATGACGCTGAGATGTACAATACTGACATACTGACAGCATCTAAAATGCAATAAAAGAACTGAAAATCACAAGTTAAATAACTCACTGATATTGTGGTACAAAAAAATAGGAAAATGCACATGCTAAAAGCACAGTCAAACTATGAATATTCATGAGTCTAGGTTGATTATTCACACTTCCAGGCTCCTTGTTTGTCTGGTCTTACCAATAAAACATGACATCATTGGCCTTTTACCCAAATAAAAGACAATAGTCAACCAAACTGAAATACATGCTAACCCAGTCAGCTATTTTAAGTTGTAGAAATATTTCCCTAACATCTTCTTCTTGAAATGTTCATAACATTTTGTATTTTTTAGATGTTTCATTAACTAATGCTTTTCACAAAAACATTATTCACACATTATTTTTTAAATTCAATAACATCTTCACAACTTAAAAATAACATCTTAATATAACATTACAAACATTATACAAATGTTACTGCAAAAACTTTATTGATATTTTTAAGGAACGTTAGCAACATTCCCTGTTAGCTGGGAAGAGAGACACGTTATACTATTCCCTACATCTGATCGCTGCATTAGCCACTAGTGCTAATACTTCTATAGCTCTTTTTCTATGGTCATTCCCTTTCGATCTCATCCTCACTGCTCCCTCACACACAGGCCACATTGCGTCCATCTTCTGTTGACGCTAATGTGACGCAGTTGCTCCTAATGATTGGTTCCTCTTGATAAATAATATATTCAGCACACCATAAACATGATAAATTATGTGCGGAGTCTGTGTGTGCTTCATTATACATGAGGCAGCACTTATAAAGAGCGATATAAATGACATTAAAGGCCTAATAAATGGGGTATTGATGAATAATTGACTGCTTCAGCATATCTTTTTGGAGGCCTGCGGTTAGCCTAGCGGTTGGTCGCCATGGGCATGTTTTTTGAAGATTAGGGCACATTACTGGAATGATGTGCTAATGTTATCAGCAGAACCCTGTTCGTCAGACAGAGGCATGCATCTCTACGCTTTGTGATGACAGCTGTGTTTGGATGTGCCGTCCACACACTGTTGACTGGCACTGCGCATCAGTCTCAAGTGTGCATGGGCTTCACATCACATTTGCAAAGCTGATATCATTTGCATGGAGTCACGATGAGGATGCAGTACTGTAAGTGTGTGTGTGTGTGTGTGTGTGTCCTTTGCACACACAAATGTGCAAGTTTAAAGTACAATTTAGAAAATAATATACTTTTGAAAAGTAGTTTGAACTGTTTCTAAAACTGTTTCTTAACATCTAAGAAGAATACAAATGTTTACACATCATTCAGTGGCACAAGGGCATGTTCAATTTATAGTTCAATTTTACATTATTTAAAATAAACCATATAAATTATTTGTTTAAAACAACACACTTATTTAACAGTTAATAAGTTAATTGTGTTTATCATTACAATGGTTTCATTTTGTTCTGTTTCATTTGCAAAAATCATAACATCTGTGAGAGCACACACACACACACACACGTTCAAGAGAGACGTGACAATTTTACTTCTATTTTATACATAACCTTTAGTGATAACTCAGCCATGCAAACAGTGTCATTCACTTATCCACTTATATTAGTCACACCATTTAATATATAAATAAATGTGGTTTTAAAAAGGTCTTTCTCTGACAAAGTTATTACGTTAATTACTAACAAATTTGAGTCTGACTATTAGATGAATCAGCACAAGCAAATGACCCTCTCAAACACACCATCAATTCCATTCCTGATCTGTCATCAGAGACGCTTTAGAGATTTAAAGATACAGATGTCTCTAAAGTTACTTCATTGTCCACATACAACTAGTTGCAAAAAACAAATGACATCAGCCTGTCCAACACACATACAGATTCACAGACACACACACAGACACATTACAGCAGAGGACTGTTGGCCAGCAATGGAATAAGGGGGAGTATCTCTCCTTCACTGTTTGACCGTTTTAACGTCCTGCCACTCATTTCCAGTCACACTCATAAATCTCTGGCAAAATGAAGTAAAGGAGCCCATTACATTCAGATCTGAGGGCTTTTAATCAGGCCGATGTGCCACATAAACTTTCTCCTTCTAAACCTTCATCCTTTTTACTAAGATTGCTGAGCTGCGTTTGGAAATCTGAGGGGCGCAACTGCACGCGGTGATGCTGGGACAAGAAATCACAGAGCACACAATCATTCCTGCTGTTACCCTCTATGATACAGGTTGTGTTTTGTCTGTGATATGACTACATTGATTTAGGAGGAATTCTGCATGATTGCATTTATCATTCCTTGGAATGTTGAGCTGATTGATGTGTCTAGACTCCTGGGATCATAAATCTCAGAGACTCTGAATCCAATGATACGCACAGTAGGAATTTTGTTAATGGTGTCAGGCTATGATTCTGACCCACCACACCAACCTGCTTTTCTTTTCTACCATTCAGCTTTTGGAATAACAATTTTTCTGAAAAATTGTGACATAATTGTCATGAAAATTAAACATTTAACAGTTTTTACAGAGCTAGAAGCTATCACTCTTTCCAAACTGTTCTTTTTCAGCAGCCAGTAAAAGACACCTAAAATACAGTAAATACAGACTTTACTAACTTTACTTTGTCTTTGTATTAGGAATACATTAAGTTAATAAATAAGTAAATAATTAATTGACACATTAAAAGTCAGAAAAAGACTATACAAATGCAATAAAACTTCTTGGGCATCGGTTTAATGAGGGTGAAAACAAACTCATCAGCCTGTATGTTTAGAGGTGGGATTGCAGAGGCTTTTTTATGATTTTATTTTATTCAAATGACTAATGGAGAAAATCTAGCTCTGGCTATTTTGTTACAAAAACACAAAACACCTTTCAGACATGTTTACTTTCCAAAACCAGCCAATTTTTTTCTCCATGTAAAATAATAGGTAACTATGGTAACTAGGATTAGTTTTCACCATGCCCTCAGCATGTGGCACGGTGCTGACTTCATGCCACTGATTTAAAAAATGAACAAAATTCAAAATGGCACTTCATGTCTGAAAGGTCCCTGACCTTAAGAGAGAAAAAGAAAAGATGGGAAAGTGAGTACAAGGAGCTTTAAACTGTATGAAGCGTGAAGGCATTTGTCTGTTTTTGCTGTTTTTCTTTCTCCATGCATTTTGAACAGGAGGCTGAGACATCAATACAGACAGAAGGGTTTCAGCGCCGGCCATGAGCCTGCGGCATTACAAACGATGACTCCATCCTCTGCACTCCATCCACATAATCCCTTCACCTCCATTCTCCAAAAACGCAAAGTAAAGGAATTTTGACATGCAGCCCATCCATGGCCATTTTGTGTCACTTTCCTTCCAGTCTTATTCTCATTAGAATAATGTGATGCTACAAAGTGGCAGCAGGAAGTGCTTTCAGTGGAGAGAGCTGCTGAACTCACATGACCATGCCGTCGTCTTGACTCTCTGCAGAGAACACGCACACACAACCAATGTTTGGAACAGCTCCAAGTGACCAGACAAAAGTCATGTCATTTGTCAAATCATCAGAGAGCAATCTGGAAAATCACGACAGTTCCCTGAGCCTTTAAAGAATCAGACTGAATACTCACATAACCTCATGCAAACATGAGACAAATCAGACTGAAAGTGCATTTGTGATGCACAACGCAGCAACATCATGACAACAAACTGTCAATGTGGCACAGCAGAGACAAATTTCCATTTCAGGGGGAGTTTGGGAAAGGACCCCCAGCTAACAGAGAATGTTCTCAGAAGTCTAACATTCTCTAAAGGTTCTATTAAAGTTATCAAAAATGTTCTTGCAGTAACATTAGTAGAACTATTTTTAACATTATATATAATCCATATCAAACTAAATTCTTAAGTTGTTAGGGGAACAATTAAAAAATATTATAAAACAAACATTCTGAATAATGTTCTTACAAACAACAATTTCTTTATACATTCCTAAAAAAAGTGAAAATAATTTTTTTTCACTTTTTTGTTATCTATAAACATTCTCACAAGCTAAAACATTCTCTATAAACAGAAACATTCTCACAAGCTAAAATTGTTAGCCTGGGCAAGCATCTGATCCTGTATGTGTCCTAAATACTACACCATGGTTTAACAGATCACCATGTTAGCATGACACCTCTAATACTATTTATCTTATCCTCCCAAGCTTCATCTGAGCATGTACATCATATGCAAGCAGCATCAAACCACATGCGGCCCGAGTGCAATGACTGCGAAAGTGGAATCTGCTGGAAGCAGTGGACTCAAGTCGAATTACAGAGTGAATATGAGCAATTTGTTTTAACTTTTAATGCACTGCTGCATTGTGCAGCTGTGTCTTTAATTAGCAGGGACGTTCAGCAAATGAAGCATGCTCCAAATTGTTTGCTTGCTTTGCCTTTAAAAGACTGCATACTTTTTATGGGCCTCTCTTTGAGTTAACAAATGCTGTCACAAAACTGATCTTTCTGTTATCCCCCGCCCCCCCTCGTCCCATTTGCTGTGCACTGGTGGCAGCAGTAGGTCTGCGCTTGACTCTGTTAATCGGCAGACGACAGCTTAACAGCTTGCGCGAGCGTAATTAACGCCGCTCGAAATAAACGTGATGGGGAGGGGGGAAATAAATAAATAATTCAAGTAAATGTGGCAGTCTGTTGACTTGACTCAGGTACAGCTTTACCTGACCAGGCATCTCCAAGCTAAACGGGACGAGGGCAGCGGGTGCGTGCTGACAACCTTAAATTATTCACCGCATCAAAGCAAATGTGACTATTTAAAAGCCATTATTATGTTTAATAGTAATGACTCTTGCAGGTGCTGGAGAAGATTGAATAGACTGATTGTCAGAAATCACTTTTCACCTCAGCTTTGGGAGGACTGTGATGGGAGCGCCATTGTGAGTCTCTACAAAAGATCTCTTCAGAGTAAAAATATGTTTATAGTTAGATTATAATTGTCTCCAATTGTGTCTTTAAATGATGGTTAGTGCTGGACCGGTTTTGCTTTAAAACCTAAAAAAATACAATAAATTAAATAATGACTTTAAAAATTTACAATTAAATCTGTTTATTCAGAAATAAGTAATGGTGGCATAATGTGTTAAAAATTATAGAACAATTTTCCCACTCTGTAAAGTCTATTTTCATAACACACTGCCCGCCTTCATTTCACACATATAATGATGTACACTACAAATACAATTACTAGCTTAAAAATGAAAATATATTAATTAGGTGCTTCAATGAATATTTATATCACAGATCTTGTTTTATAGATAAGTTTGTTTGTACCTCGTGTGAAAACTGTCAGCTTCAGTAACACTCCCTGTCTGCATAACCCTCAAGGTTAACGTCTCCACCCGAGTCTCTTATGCTGCTGTTGCCAGCCATGTTTACATGGTCTTTTGCTGTTCATGTATGCAACGCTAAGCTCCTCGAAGCAGTCCAGGGTGAAATTATTGCTTTTGTAGGTGAGTGCGCGTCCCGGGGAGGAACAGCAGGCATGAGAGACGCCATCCAAAAATCCCTTAGCATATAAATAAACCAATTCATCACATGCTTTTTTGTGACAAGAATAAACACTAATTTTCCTGACGCTGACCCTGACAAATGGAGCACCGTGTGAAACGTCCCCAGCTCTACTATGGTTACACCGTCAACAATGCCAGCCAGCCAGCGGGGCTACGTTGGCTTTAACTGCGCGAAGTGGCTAATAAACGGCTAGTGTCAAAAGTGTTGTCAGTCCATTCTTTGCTTGTTTGGCTTCAACTGGTTGGAGAGGGAGGCCGACGAGTGTTCGGCCGTGCTCAGTGGCACCTACGCTCATACTGGCCTCACCCTGAACAGCGCTATTGATTTTTAGCCGCGCTGCTCTTTGTCAAAAAATCAGATACAGCGAGGCCCTCTGGACCTCTTCACCTTTTAAAACACATACGCTGTGTCTCTTATGAGGTGGGCGGAGAGGCGAACATATGTGTGTGTGTGTGTGTCTGTCTGTTTCTTATGTTTTCTTATGGGGAGTGATGGTGCTCTTTGTTTGAGACAAGAGGTTGTAGCTGGTCTGTAAAAGCAGACAGATTTGGGGGTGGGGTATCCGTGACATTTATACCTGAAGCACTCATTTCAACTGGTCTTAATTTTGTATGTATTTACCAGTTTTATAAGTTTTAAAAACGCAGTTCTCCTAGTCGGTTAACCCCACATGATTCTCCATAGTTTCAAACCACGTCACGTTCTCAACAGTCTCGCCAGGGAAACTTCTCTGTAGCGACTTTTGTCCTTGAACCACAAAATGTTGCTGTGAGGCTGTTTTCACCTCAGTTCAGAGGAGCCTCTGCAATTTATTATCAGTAAACACTATCATGTTTAAACAGAATGGAGAATATCACATGATACTTAGTTTGAACAAAAAACAAGTAAGTTACATAAGAAATTTAAGGTACTGATATCACAGTTCTCAAATTTCATCTACGCATGTGATCAGCGCAGTTTCAGTTACTGTCTGACTTCAGATATAGCGGACAAGAATAAACCACTTCTATTCCGTCACTTTTGTTGTATGTAAAAGCGATGCTTATATCACAGATTTTTACTAAATACAAATTTGGGGGTGAACAAACCCTTTCTCCAAAAATTTTGGAGAATCGGTTAACAGCACCAGAGTTTTGAGGTGCATTAACAAAAAGTCAGTACAGTGAAGTTTCTTAAAGTGTGTTGCTACACTGTTTATCTACCCAATAATGGCATGAAGCTTCAAAGCAGATATTTTATGACATCTTGAAACCACTTTAAGTCATCAGATTCAATCTATAAAGCAACCTGGCTTAATATAAAATGAAACATTATTTTCAGTAACAGGTCAGTGACTTTTAACATCTTTGAACAGCTAAATGTGTTTATGCTGAGATTCCGATGTGTCTGCAGGTGTCAGTTGTCTCATACTTACACTCCCATGTTACAGGAGATCTGCGCAGTGAGACACAACAAGAGGGGGGAGAGAGAAGGTGAGAAAGAGAGAGCATTAGAGGAGGGGTCCACTGTCAAAACCTTCAGCACCTCTCTCTTTCTTCTGACACCAAGAAAATATTATGCAGCCACTCGAGTCCATTGAATCCTTGTGATTCATTGCCCAATTTGAAACTGCCAAGCTGCTAAATTGCATCAGGTCTGCCAAAATTCATTCCAGGACTGTGGACGAGATATGAAAAATTAAATGTCATCTCAGTACAGTGGAAAACTTTTACCTCTCAGCATGTGCAGCGCAGAATATGCTACACTCTGTAATGATCGATGACGACTCAAGACTACACTTAACCTACTTAGTGATGTCATGTAGGCCAGGGGGGTGTTTACTTTTGAATGTGGCAGGAAGGTGTAAACTTCAAATTTCCTTACATCAAATCATGTGACTTACTATGAAGATTCCTAGATATGTCATGAGTCTTTTTCCCGCTCCTCTTATCAGATGGCAGTGGCTGGTGGAGGAAGTCAATGATTTAGTTTGGTATGGAGTACAGAACACTTGATTTAGAAGAATACAGAGGTTCTACAGACAACCTCAGCACCCCACCCTCTACTCTCCCTCATTCTGTAGTTAACTGAAGTGATGCATTTGTGCCACAGAGCGTGCTTGTAAAGTTAGACATGACTTAATAACCAAAGCGCCCTTGTATGGGAAACGAAGCTCAGGTGGTCTTAATAGTAAACCTGAGCCTGTAAAAAAGAAAAAACAAGAATGAGATCTCTTTAATATCTCAACTTTTTCTCCTAGACAGCAAAGAGATTATTTTGAGAGCAAATGGAAACTGGGTTTATGCCTGATAAAAAATATATTTGGGTATTAAATAATCTTTCTGTCTTATAACTGCACCGGCAGACAGGACAAAAAAGGGGGAAGAAGAGACCGTAGCAGAACAGAGCTGGAGAGAAGAAGCAGCACATTCTGCATAAGTATGGCGTCCGACTCAGTAATTTTTCTCTGGGGCTTTATGTTGCACTGACAGCTTCATTTGTTTAAAGGCTCCTGCTCCTACTGTTCCTCTCCTTCTTCGATTATGATAGCTCTCTTCTGTGCATTATTATGGCCCAGCAAGGAGAAAAATACATATTAAAGGGGTTGATATTTGGAAATAAGTGGTTCGACTATGTCTGTGAGATGTTCACATGGGGTTTCGGTCTTCTAGCTACCCCCTCTCATTGTTCAGACACTTTACACATTTACTAAAGGTATACTGTATTTATACTATCTCTCTTGCACCCTGAACCCCCATTCTACAAGAAGCAGAACATTTTAAGAAAATCTGTGATAATATTTTGAGATAGACACGCTCACATTGGTAGCTTATACATAACACCTTCTGTGTTTTAATCAGACATATTTTTTATAAAAATTTTCATAAATAGTCTATAAGTAAAAAATTTTAATCCTTTTTTGCCTTCACACGTTTGCTTGAAATTGTCCTGCAGTGTAACAACTACTCCACGCAGCCACTTAATTAATATGATGTCATGAAAGCTCCATGCACAATAATTATAAATAAATTAGCAAGTTACAGTATCAGATGATTTATGATGTAGTACAGCACGTCACACCACGAGACATGTCTACTTCCTAAAAGTATTTCCTGTCAACAACCTGCATAGAGTTTTAAACATTTGTATTTACAACAAACAAAAATGACATACACAAACAGACACACATTGAGGTGTTTACGGCCACATGAATTTGTAGTCTGTCTCTCTCTTTCTCCCTCACATTCTCTCGCTCTTTCCCTCTGCCTGCTTGCTGCGAGGCAGCAATATTTATTATTAGGAATATCATTTGTATTAATCATAAGGATAAATGACTGGTTTGGCTATCTGAATGCCTCATTTAGAGAAACTTCGCTTCTGTGTCATTGTTATAAATTACTGGCAAGCTTTTGTTTCACCTGAGGCTGCTCATCCACCCCTCCATGTATATGCATACATATTTTTTGGTTTTATTTATATTATTATAAATCTATAGAAAAAACATTTCTGTATTTTTCTGACTAATCAAGCCATGCTAATACCTTCAGCACAATAAATACATAATAAAAATATCCTTCTGAGAACTATATGTACCACTGATGTGACCCCCTTGTGGAAAAAGAGCAAAGGCGAAACAACCTAATGTGCTACATACATAAGTACAAAACCCCCCATCGAACAGCTAAATATTTGAGATTGAAATTTCCGAATGTGAACTCCCCCACCCGTCTCTCTCTCTTTCTCTCTTCCATATCTCTGTGTGATTAAATTATTCAGTGCTACAAACTACAATCATGCTTTATTAAAAATTATTAAAAAATTCTCACTGGGGTGTGCAGATGTGAAAGAATTTATTGCCTGCTTGTTTTTCTCATTTGCATCATTGATTTTGTGGGAGTTTAGCGAGCGATGTTACTGCCTTTTTTATGCCCCTTCTTTTGTGAAGGGGAAATCTTGACATCTTGTCCCATTTGATTAATGACGCACACAGGCTGATTTTATTTACATGTGTTTATGACTTTTACCGGCCGCAAAAGTGTGTATCCCTGTTAAATTAGAAGCGCCGAGCTTCTTGTACATCTTATTAAACAAGGCGCTTTCATAATGACACACACGAGCACAAAACTTCCCATTCTCTGTGTTATTTGTCACTTTGTCCATCACAAAAACAAATTACTCAACTTTTTTGCTTAGCCTAAGATAATCGAGCGTTCCTTTCATCCTCTGGTTTATTTCTGTTTGCCTGTTGCAAAATAAAGGATGAGAATCATGTGGGACTAAAGCATTTCTCACTTGCTCATTGTGTAAGCGTGTCTGAGCCCAACAGGACGGTGGCACGGGCTGTTTGAATAGAAAGACAACATAAAACAGTATCAAATCTTCATCTGGAGTATTACTAATTTCCATACATTAAATATACATAGGAAATTTACACTTCAAAGTTCCGCCCATTACAAGAGCCATTACTTATACTTGTTGTATGAGTTCCCTATGGCCGCACTATGAATGATTTAACAGCAAGTTACAGTAAACTAAATTTAATTTTCGTTCAAAGCAGCCATCTACAGCGCACTTTGAAGGGAGAGGGAGAGAAAGGCAACATGCTCACTGTTGAATCCTGAGCAATGACTGGCTACTTTAGCAATTAAAATCCGGGGCAAAGACACAGCGGCTTCGTTTGGCCCACAGACTGCACCATTCATCATCCCAGCTGCCATAAAATAGCACTAGATGGATTCTTTGATTTTAGCTTTGGAAGAACATAAATCAAAATCTAAACCATGGGCTGTCAGGGCCATCACCAGAATTATCCATTTGAGAGAGAGAGAGAGAGAGAGAGAGAGAGAAAGGGAGGGTGGGAGAGAGAGAATCTTACATTTAAGATTAAGAGTTTCTCATTGTTTCTCGTTTTGTGCTCTCCTGTTTCTCTCCTGCTTAACCTTCAGCATGTTATCAGAAATACCAAGACACACAATATGCATCTGAACATCTGCACCTACAAATAAATGCCACATTTTCCTGTAAAATTAGAATGCCTCATCCACAAATTTCTGTACTAGCCCCTGTTGCTTGCTATTAATTTGGGATAATTTAAATGTTTCTTTACATACCATACAACACTAGCTTAGACATTTTCTACAAAGCTGCAGATTTAACCCAAAGTATAAAAATGTTTTAAAGTACACAGAAAAAAGTACAAAAAGTTTTATGTGAGGCTACATATGCTATAATATAATAATATAATATAATATAAAAATATAATATAATAACCAACAAAGTAGTGTTTTAAAAGTCTCGTATGTGACTCAAATAGTCACACACTGCAGGTAAGTGACTTATATAAAAAGCATCAACAGATATCTCTAGTGTAGCAGTGCCTTTGATAAGTCCGTGGAAACTCTTTCTCTCTCAATAGCAACTCTCTCCTGAGAGCATGTCCAAGACCAGAGCAATTCCTCTCTCACAGGGCAGTGCCACCTTATACCTGAGAGACCGTAGGAAGCTGGATTAAGCTCTATGCACACTTTAGCCCTCCTTTTACTCTTAAACGCCTGCCAAGGTGAGGTGGATTCCCTCCAGCACACACACGCACACACACACACACATGCTCCCTGCATTGTAGCTCCCATGAGGCTTTTCATGGAACACTGGCAGCTTGGCTAACAGAAGACCTAAATTTAGTGTGAAGATAAGGAAAGAGAGAATAAGAACAGGAGAAAGTCTAAAAGAAAGAAAAAGGAAGAGGATGAGGGTCTCAAGGGCCTTAAACTTGCTCTTCTTAAGTGGGAAAAGACACTCAACTCCCACCAGTTATGAGTCGTTCCAATTGTTCTCCTGATCATTCTTCTCCTTAAAGGGACTGTTCACACAAAAATTACAATTCTATCACTTACTAATCCCTCATGCTGTTTCAAACCTGTATCCTGTTTGCTCTCTAAGGCAAAGAGATTTTTTAAAGAATATTGTCAAAAAAACAATAGTTTAAAGTGACCCACGGCCAAAGAAAATATTTAGGGTGTTGTGTGACAAGAACTGCACAACAATTCTTTTAAATAGTTTCCTTTCATGTTCCACTGAGAAAATACAGAAACAGCATCAGGGTGTGTAAATAATGACAGAATTGTTATTTTGAGCAAACTATTCCTTTAAACAGATTTCATAGTCATACTTTATTTGTTTACAGTCTTCCACTGCAATATGGCTCTTCCAAGCTAATCTGTAATATTTTGTCGAAATAAGAAAAGCCTGCAGGTGTACGACTGTCAACAGTCAACCAAACTTTACTAAAGTGAGCGAAAATGCTATTATCTTTCTAATTTCCTCATGAACTGTTTAGTGATTATTAATTCGATGGAGGTGCTTGCAAAGCCTTTGTTGTGTGTTTGTTGTGTGTGCAGAGGGCAATATGGAGGACAGCTGTCAATGCGGAGACATTTGTCTCTGTCATTCTTTTCTCTCTCATCTCAGCCTTTCTCTCTCTCTCTCTCATCTCGTGTGACTGAGGAGCCGCAGCATTGAGCGTTTCACATTCCGCCTAAAACTGATAATACTGCTGTCGAGGCCAATTAGGAGCTGATTCAATCAAAAATAAAGCAAAGCATAAAACGACCTATTTTAATTCCCCCTGCTCCCCGGCAACATTCAATTACATCTTCCCATGGTACGTTTTTCATGTGCTCCAATTAAAGTCTTATTTAATGTTTAAAGCATATTACTTTTCTTTATTATGCCAGCGAGTAACAAAGTCAGCAAAGGTACAAAAGTCTCTTCCTTTTGTTTTGGGTTTTATTGCCAGAGTTCCTGAAACAAATTAGAGATGGAAAGAGAGAGAGAAAAAGAGAGAGGGGTTTTCAAGGAAGAATGGAAAAGGAAGAAAAGAAACAACACTGGGGACAGGAGAGAGAGGAGGACGAGAGACATCTGTGTCAGAACAATTGGGTAAGAAAAGAAAAGACAGCAAAAACAAAACAAGCAAATAAGACACTATTGTTATTAGATTTATATGCTGCATTAAGGCAAATCCACAAGCTTCATCTACTGTAATATTTCCCTTTAT
>JBAJNP010001828.1:0-26584 GCA_036877545.1 Yasuhikotakia modesta | reverse complement strand
ATATAAATCCCTCCATTGTTGTGCTGTACTTTGCTGTAATCAGGGAAAACCGTCCAACCAGGCTCATATTTCTTGAGGTTGTATCTGCTTCTCTCAGGGATATTAAAGATTTTTTAAGCGGCAGAAGTACAAATGATCTGTGTTGTGAGAGTAAAGAAGCTGTTTCTGCTTTAATACTCTTCAGAACATACGGTTAATGATGAACCCATTCAAAGTAAGAGCGATGAAGATAAACCTTTTGAAAACACCCTTCGGTTCTTTCACAGAAACGTCTGTTGCCCTTGTGTTGCATTGTTTTGTGTTATGAAGCACTGAAGGGTTCAAGAAGCATGGAGTGGGCTTTTACTATAGACACTCAATGAACACAAGAGAGTCAGTTCATCCCATCTATGAAATGGGCTGTTCATTAGCCCATTGATCAAGTGGTCCCATCCTGTCACCAACATACAGCTGGCCAGCAGTCTGACTCAAACACAGAGACACACACATGTGCACGTTCACACAGGGAACACCTTCCGTCCTGCACTGTGGCGGTGAGGACTCTGGTAAGTGGGGTCAAAGGTCGTGTGTAGTAATCCATCTAAGCAGCGTGATGGCAGCAGCTAATAAATCACTCATTCATGGTTTAATCCATCGTCTGTCCTCAGTGCAGTCTGGAAAACAATGCACCAGAAACACTGTCTCGCTTTTCAAAACCTGAGTGCTCTAACTTACTGCCTGTGATCTCATCCTGAACTCTAAGAACTCTTGTGTGGACACTACATCACTGTATCAAATCTCCTTTATTGATTGAAAAACACTTCATCAATAAAATTTCACTTTTTTTGTTTACATTTTTGTGCAATCCCAGAGCAAATCTGTATTTAGAATTTTACTTAGTTCTGCTACTATTAAAAAAATACACACTGCTTTCATCTAGCAACAGCACTATTGAAAAAAATAGTACCAGCATGAATTACTCTAACCTGGCTAGTAACTCTGCTGGTTTGGTGGTCAAGCTGGTTGAGAGAGCCAATTCATTTGAAAGCCAGCAATGGTATAAGAGAGGATATAATTTTATCTAATACAACGGACTCATGTTGTGCAGTTAAATATGCAGTATTTATGCTACTTTTGGCCCCTGAAGAGCTGGCTATTACATCCACAGGAGACTTTTGAGCAACACTATCGTCTTGCCTGCTTAATTTGTTCCATCACAATCTGTCGCTTTCTCACTTTTTTTCCATTTCCTGAAATACTGTTGTCTTCCCGATGCACGGCACCTCACCTGACAAAGAGGAAGAGAATGAGAGAGGGATAGAGTGAAAAAGATAGGGAGGAGAAGGGCTGGTTGATCTTACAGTTTAATTACCTGCCTGCCTTGTAAGTGTTCCAGCAAGGAACTATATCCCTGGCTACAAAAGACAGCTCTGCTATTCCAAATAATTAAATACTGACCCATTAAAGTGAGAACATGAGGACAGGCTTCCTGTCGCTCTCTTTCTCTTTCAGCACATCCTCCCCTTCCTCACTCCATTGCCTCTGTCTATTTCCTCTCTCTCCAATCATTCTATCATCCCCGCCTCTAGGCCAACTTTGTTTAGCATGGACAATGTCGCCTCTATATTTGTTTGTTGCGAGCATTCTGCTCAGATTGAAAGTCCTGGGGTTAAAACCCCTCAGCAAGAAGGGCTCAAAGTAATAAAACTAGCGATTAGCTATTCCCACCAATGTGTTCAGTAGGGGAAGGGGGAAAGGAAAGGTAGTGGCACCTCATTACGGCACTGCACTTGGTTGCTTTTATCGGTAATTGGACTATATAGGCCTTCATTATAATTTACTTTCTTGGTCCCCCTCCTCGCCTCTACAAGCACCCAAACTGATAATGCAGACAAGCAGAACAGAGTGGGCCTGTTAGTAGCTGTAGAAACTGACACCATTTAATGGCTAATTATAACAACTAAATTAAAGAAGAGGCCTGGAGAGGCAGCACGATAATACTAGCACTTCACTTAAGAGCATCACTGCCATCAGCTGAGGGTGTGTTCACCGATAAGATAAGAGGAACAAATTAAAGTATTGCCAACTTAAAGCAGAACATGCTATGGAAAACAACGCTTATTTTTCAAGCCAGCTTTGCTCCCAAGTGTTGCACCGACGACAGGAAAACGAATGTTCAGTGATGCAGGGGCTGCGTGGCTTAAGAGGCTGGATTCGTTTCATTTCATTTTTTTCTCCCTGAACTATTATCCACTCCCACTAGGACGCATCTTTAGTGTGTATCTCTTGAAGTGCAATACAATAGTCGTTGCCAGTGATGGAGGTGCAGCACTAGCAAATACGGCTAATTACATCTGATACTCAGCGTGGTGCCCTCTGTAAGCAATGACTGCACTGAAAAAGAGGCTGAACTTGTTGTGAGCCCTTACAAATCAAGTCTCTGAAGGAAAACTTCAATGTTGTTCTTGGTATTTTCCTCTAGCTAAAGGCAGATAAGAGTTTGCTGGAGTCACTTCAGAAACATTAAAGCATTCTGACAAAAAAAAACCCAAATCTGAAGAAATCTGGCTTTTTGCAGAAAAAAACAAACACAAAAGCTTTTCAGTTTCTCTATGCCATACGCAAATGCAGTACTGTCTGGATGCTGCACCTTGTTAGTTTTGAAGGAAGTGAAGTCTGCTAACAGATACTGGCTTGCTCTTACTCACCAACCTCTAGAACAGCTCTCCATTGGACGCCTCAGTCCCATCGATAAGTGCCACCTTGCCTCCTGTCGCGGACTGGCACAGGGCTGGCAGTTCAATAGGCTAAGCTGGTGGGATAAGGGACGTTATACCCACCCCCCATCACAGAAGCCTGGCAGGCCTGACGGAGGGCCACAGAGCTGCCTGCTTAACGTCAGTCTCTCGGATCCTCCTGCCACTCACTCAGACTAAGCGCTCACCTGATTGACGGACATGTAGGAGCCTTTGATGATGGTTGTGATGCTGGAAGTGGTGGTGATGGGGGATTTCTGAAGCGTGTTCTCCTTCTGCAGACCCACTGTGATTATGTTTTTCGGAAGGAACGAGCGAGAGAGCAGGAAGACATGGCTGATCCGGCTTAGCTTCATCAGGAACAGATACAGGCGTCAATGTGCCACCAACGGTCATGTCACAGTGGTAGGGTAAGAGGACCTGCAGAGGGGGTGACACAAAACCCTGGATTTACTGAAAGAAGCTAAACATCACACGTTACCAGTCCTATAGGGACACAGCTGCCCAGAATCTGTAAGTGTATGTAAGTGTGTGTGTGTGTGTGTGTGTGTGTGTGTGAGAAAGAGAGAGAGAGAGAGATGCTTTGATGACACTCTGGACTACACACTAATCACTAACGCCATGAAGGAAAGCAACTTTAACGAAATATTGCAGTTTTAGTGTCATGGCTGGGTTTTGATCACTAGCATGTCTGCACTTCTAATCCTAAACACAAACAGCGCATGCATGTTTCAGCCTTTGTAAATATGTGTCATCTTCTTCTGACTATGATGAGTGGCTGAAAAAACAAGAAGTCCATAATTAGTCCAGAAGTCCAATTATCAGAATGTGCACAATGTATAAAATATTAAGTAAATAAAAAAAAGTTATTGATAATTTTAGTTAAGTTACTTACAACAACAAACTTTCAATTATTCTGTCTTTTTAAGTCAGACAAATTTAACAAATTCTTCTCTCCTAAAAATGCACAATTAACACATAAATCATAAGACACTGCATATAACATTTAACAACTAAAGAAAACCATTAATTTAAAACTAGATAGATTAGATTTTAAAACTAGATTTTTTAAAACTAGATTTTAGTTAAAAATAACAGTTATCACATAGAATCTCTTTAGCTTAATAATTTAGAAAACCTTTTCACAGAACACTTCACGTTACGCAGTGTGCACATCACATGGTCAAGGACCCTGTAAATGGGATTCATCCATGAGGCTCTATCATCCCCCATCATGCCTCTCTCTCTCTTTCTTTCTCTCTCTCTCTCTCTCTCTCTCTCTCTGCAGGCCTAATTTCACTGTTGAATGAGACAGAGTTTAATGAACAGGCACTGCTAAAACATTTCATCCCCCACCCATCTCTTTCTCCACAATAACCTCTCTAACCTGAGGGAACGCACACCTTGAGCTTATTCAGCGAAAGTCAAATGCCAGCACCTCAGTCTCTCGCTCAGAACTCACTCTTCTGCATCTGTGAGCATGCACTCACATTTACGCCTGGAATGGGACCGTCTGCAAATTCCTCTCCAATCCAGAGATGAGTAATTGATGAAAAGGATAAAGAAAAAAGAGCCCATCTCTCCGTTCTGTGATTTTAATAAGGAGCGAAGGTATGTATGTGTTTTGTAAACGTTCCTCAGTTATAAGGTGGAAATGAAAGTGGAGTGGCCCAGGGGTTGGTCCCTGCTTAACCATATTTGATTTACATCAATTAGGTCTCTCACATAAGATGGTCTAGCAAGGAGCGAGGTAATAACCCAGAAATAACCTCATTAAAAAAGACAGCATATCGGTCTGCGCACAATGAACTCATAGCTGAAAAATTAGTGACCTGGAAAGTGGCAGGAAGAGTCAATGACGGTACATTGGAGAGCGCCATATCTTTCCTCCTGCCACAAAAGAGAGGTAGACACATTCAAAAATGGTCCATGTATTCTTTCATTATCCCTCTTTCTTTTCTTTTATAACAAGGTCTGCAGCCAGCTATTGTTTGTGGGTCTAATTAGAGTTGTGGGGGAGTGGGGGGTAAAACTGCTAAGCGCTAATGGTTCAACATCTCAGTTATCTTAGCTACACTGCATCCTTTGTTTGGGTGTTAATACTGTAGATTTTCACCTATTAATATGTAGGCAGGGTTGCGGAATACGCCACCTCGATAAAGCGGTTGTCATGCTTTGTTTATTTCTTTCTATGTTGTACATAAGCACGCCAGCATTGCAATGGGTCACGGAGCTTATGTTTTAATGACAAAGATATTTTAGCCTGAAACGTGTAAAAAAAGTTGTATGAATGCAAAATTTAGACAATCCTTCAGAAGCCTGATGATGCGTTCACTAACAAGCATCTTCTAAACAAGTCGTTCAGCTGTGTCGAGTAATGAGTTTACTGAGACTTTCGGCTGAAATCAATATACATTTTTCCCCTCCGTATCTGCGTCCCTAGGATGAGAACTCCCTGTTGTCCTCCAGTCACTCTACCCACAAATCTCTCGGACATGCGGCGCAATTAGGAGCTAAAGCCCACCGATGTAAGGGAGTAATCACTGCTTTGATTTCTCACATCAATACATGCCTGGCCACTTTGATATGCGGGGCTGCCTTGATGAGTCTTATAAATATATTAAAATAAGTTTAATTACCATTTCAAATGTCGACAAGCCCCAACTATAAAAGCATATACAATAAAAGTGCACAACGGCAGGAAGTGAGAGACAAATTAAAGGCTGCGAGGAACAAAAAGCTGGAGCTCCTGACAGGGCACGTGTTTTAGCCCTGTGTCTCTACATCACCTTTCATCTTATTTTAAGGCCAGGGAAATCAAATGTGCCCCTCGTCGTTTTGATTTCTTCATTTCTCAGAGAGAAAATATTCTGTTTAATTATTCCTTCCTCATGCAATTTTAATGGGCCCCGATCCCTCTTTGAAAGTGCGGTGGGGCCATGAAGTACATATGTCAGTATTTGCTCTTAACTCTAAAAAAGTTGCAAAGATAAAAAGGTTGTGCCGGCTGCCACTGATGTGCACTTTATCAGATTTGCTTCACTTAGTTTGCTTAATTTACCACTGAAGTCTGACGCAATTCATGAGGGACATCATCAGAGACAGAAACAAATAAACCTGGAAACTCACCAAAAATCTGCTTCTGTTTTCCCTCTTCATATCATACATGTATTTTTCTTCTTTGTAAGCCTCTTCTGTTGACATCATCTTTGACTAATCCTGAAAAGGTGAAAAGCCACATCATCAGTTGCACTCGGGTGTCTGTGAGAAATCAAATATGTGTATTTTTAATCACTTGGCTAATATATAAATACATTTTTCCATTGTGAAGTCTTGTTATTTTCGAGAAATGATTTTGGGTCATTAATGAGTTGTCATGAAAGTAACATATCAAACTGAAGATGTTGAAGAGAGGGACATCTCTGACATGGACCATGGCACAGTGACAAGAGAAGCAACCTTTTCAAAGCTAAAAGCTACCAGTTGACTCATTAAAACCCCAATAATTACATACATCCAACCATATCTTCACACCTTTAATTGCCTATTACAAATCGCTGCTCTCATTTGTGCCTGTCCATATTCCTCTGTTGTCAGCAGATTGTGGTTTTGCTGTGTGTGTGTGTGTGTCTGAGCAAACTAAATGAAAGAACAGGGAAAAAATGCTGTTAACTGTAATCTGCAGCTTATTGTTTGTGTAGGTTGCTGTCACATTTTTATTGCAACCTACATATACAGACTTTCATTTTGTACTGTAATCTTTTTAGCAGTCTGTTACAACATCATGTCATTTCTCTTCTTTCAAAGAGTTTTGGTATCACTGACACATATAGTACATGTTCTCACATACAGTACATAACCACCCACCCATGCACATAAACAAAACAAATGCAACTTTACACTCTAATTAATCTGCAATTAACTGTACAGACGTGTCCTTCAGTTTGTAAACCATATTAATACAGTTGCAACAAAAACTGAAACATCAATCATAATGCATTACACTGGAGCTGTAAGCATAAAATTGTTGTGAATTTATATCTATTATCATCCAATCTATATATAACATAAATCTGTACATACCTTTGACATCATAAACTCCACCATGACATCATCCAACTCATAATTAATCTGTGCAGACTTAAAAACACCTCACTCCACCTTTAAAAAAAACAAGTTAGACAACTCAAATTACTTAAACTGTGTTTTAAAAAATATATATTTAAAAATCTTGCTTTTTCTTTTTACTAAGAGTTGAGATCAAATGAACTGCATGATTCGGCCATGTTTTTAAAAACCCAACATATGTAAAAAATTCAACAAATACATAGGACTTTCACAAATGTGAGTTTAAAAAAAATATATTAAACATTTTGCAGTTATTAAAAAGTTGCAGTACATTAGAATACGATCAAAGACATACATCTAAAAAAAGACCATAGCACAAATAATAACAGTTGTTTTGTAATTTAAGTGATGTTGAAAAAATGTTTGAGACATTATTTTCTTTAAAATAACTGCAATTAATAAATACACATTTGAAATACAATTTTAAAATGTCCATTTTATGGTTATGTTTGCTAAAGACAGTTAGATTTGGGTAATTGTGCTGTTGTTTGTCTGCTGTTGCCAGCCATTACTCTGAAGTGACACTGTGAGAGATGATGTGTGTATTGGCTGTTTTTGGCACAGATATAGTCCATTGCAGTGCTTGTCTCAGTGCCCTTCAATGCTTTCTACAGCCTGGGGTAACACACACATGCACGCATGTACACATACAAACACACTAAGACACTCACGTAGACACTGTGAACAACAGCGGACCACAGCCACGGTCAACGGTGACACTGTCGCCCTGCCAACACTGAGTTATTATCTAATCTGAAGCTCTGCACAGGGTTACATTTGTCAATCTGTTCTGGATGGTCCTGAGAGGCTACTGCTTTCTGGCAAAATGTAGCAAAAAAAGATTATTACCAAAAACATATTCCTCCCATAATGCCTACAGGCTACCTGGTGTCCACTGTCCTGATTCAAATGCACGACATGAGCCATTTTTTTGTATGTGCGTGACAGAAAAACTGACCACTGAAACTTGCCCTGCAACAAAAGATGTACTACACAAACAGTGCTCTGTGCAGGAGACTCAACTCACAATTGATGCCAATAGATTTTGTCATTAACATTTTTCTCCACAATGTTTTTAATGAGCCTAGAATACATATTACAAACACAATATTGGGTAAAATGTTACAATTTAGCCATCTGCCATCTTGGATATTTTTGTTTGACTGTTGCAATTTTTGAGTTTGTTGCAATGCATTCTGGGGTTGCCTTCTTTGTGAAGGATGCACTTAATGCTACCTTAAACATAACCTACAAGGCAGCCCTGTGTAAGCTGCTCATTAAGTTTAGGAAAAGAGAAAGTATTCTTTCTTCAGTACTGCACACATGCTGGAAATTTTTGGGTCAATATCTTTTTGCCTATAATAGTTAATTATGAAGACTTGAGGAGACATGGACCTCATTATGTTTTTTTTAGTTTTTATTTTTCATTTCCTCAAAACTCACTCGCCACTGAGGCAAAGTTGTTTAGCAATCCAATAACATGAGGCATTGATTTTTATAGCTGTCTAATTGCATCCTCTAATCAAGATGGAATACCATAAGTGATTTCGCCCCAGGCTGTTAATAAACCCATAATGATGGTGCAATGAGGTGGCTTAAGGAACACCTCATAGACTGGCTGTGAAATGTGAAAACTCTGTGAATATGATGCGTTTGATCTGTCGGTGACAGTAACAGACTGGTGGAGCTCTTTTACTCTATGTGCCGGTGGAGAGTAATTGATTTAGGCTCCAGGAGGAAAGATGGATGGCTGTCACAGTCTGTTGTGACACCTGCAGGATGTCTCTGGCGAGATGTAGCAGGGGAAACTGGCCAATTAGAGAAGCACAATCAAATATTCAACAGCAGACGGACACAGTCGTTATTTATCCATGCTAACATGTGAATATTAAAGAAGTTAAACAGGGTTAGTGCTCAATCATCCACGTTCAAAGGATGCTTTACTGCTTAGATGCTTATATCTGACTCCATGTTTTGTTTATGTTGCTTTTCTTGGTAATCTTACCTTAGTGGAAAAAATGTATGGATGCAAAACAGGCTCCCTTTTTATTTTTTCCATTAAAGGAAGGCAATACTGTACAGGCGTGAAAAGGAATTTGCTGAAATTAGAATGTTGTTCCAATAGAATTTTAATGTTAAAGAGAAAAATGATGAAAACACTGTACACATTGGTACACAGGTAACTGCATCTGTTTTGCTTCCACACACACGCACACTTTAATACACGCACGGTGAGCTAAGCCAAAGTCGTTTTTTCCACTGCGTTTTATTGATGAGTCTGTCCTGAGGTGCATCTTCATAATTGTGCATCAGAAAAGTACAGCTCAGTGATGGATATTTGTACATAATAAACACAGATAAATAAGAGACACGGCCATTTTTCAACCGTTTTATGCCATTAACACTATCTCCCTCAGCAACTGTCAGCTCCATAAAAACCTTCAGATATATTGTGTTTTAATGCCCCTTTATAAAGGCAACATAAAAACGCAATATCCGAGAGCCTGTCACTTAGATAAACAAAGCAGAATATTGATTTCCCCCTAAATTGAAGTGGAGAAAAAACAATAATGCTATATTTGTAGTAACATGGAATTACAAGTGGTAACCATGTTAAATTCTACCTTGCTGTGTCACATTCGCACCTCTCTGTACTTATTCCTCCAGAATCATTTCCTAACTGAAAACTTTGCATCTGATTATTGGATCAGGATACAGCCTGTGATCTGCTCTTATAGCTTTTGCTTCTCCCGTGTGACACCTAGGGACCCTATTACCCAGAATGCATTGCAAGACCTGCGATTAACCTTGCCTGAGTGCGCAAGCAGTCGATAAAGCATAGGGTAAATAGACTTGCTTTTGCCTAAAGTTAGAACATGCGGTAGGTCTGTCATTCCATGCAGCTGGAGTATGACCATATCAAAGCGATATCTCTAAAACAATTCCTCAAGAAGGATGAACAAAGCTTTAACAAGCAGGATACCTAGAGAGTTAGCGCTCCACGTCTTTTACAAATAGTCTTACAACGCTTCAAATCTGCGCTCTGTGAGCGCTCTGTGAAGTTTTCCACTTGCCTCTCCCTCGCTCCTGCTCGCTCCCTATATTAAATCGACCAATCAAAGCATGTCAGTCATGCAGTCTGCCCAGCGTCTGACAGCTTGGCAGCTCCAATGCGAGAGTGCCTCATTCATTCTTATGACATGCTTCCGATATCTTAGTGTCTGACTCTCGCAAGGTCCATCAGACCGAACAAAATTGCAACCGGAAGCTATCTGATCCAGCACTGGGTGGTATTAGCAGCCTGTCTGACGTCTGAACTGTAATGGGGAGAAAAGCTACAATCTACAAAACACATGATGCTGTTTATTACCTTGATTTTAATCAAATGCTAACAAATTCCATTATGGAAAAATAGGCTTTCTATTGACTGTCGCTAAGCCAATGGGCGACCAGCAAAGCTGCACATGAAAAAGAAAAAACAATGTGTTTGTTAGATGTTGGATACGGACCATGGGGCACTCTAGATCGAAGCTTGACTGTGAAGGGTGTGTTTTTAGTGAAACTTAAGGGTATATTGACATTGCCAGAAGGGCCCTGTTTGAAACTGTGAAAAAGTTGCTTATTTGCACCTGAATAAAACCAAAACTGCTCCTTAAAAAAAACTGTATTGATCAAAAACGGAGTGCTACCACACATTGTGATGAGACGAACACCTGCAATGCTTACTGCATCAGGAAGTGAGTTTGTAAGCCACAGCTTTAATGTCTGACCAGAAAAATGGTCTTAAAAATGGACCACAAAAAATTGCTTGTCTTAGCTAGTAAAGATGACCTAAACTAGCCGGTCTCCCAGGCTGCCTAGGATGGTGCTCAGGTGTTTTTAGCAGGTCAGCAAATTAATGCCCAAAGGCCGGACTGGAAGACCAGCAAAGACCAGCAACCAGCTAAGACTTGTTTAACCTATTTGACAGAAAAAAAGATTTTTAGACTACAAGAATCTAAGAACATACATTATACATGTTCTAATAAGACATGTATTTTAAATGCATTTTGTACATATCATTATAATTGGAGTGTTTGTTTTATTTTTAAGTTTTATACTAGTGGTTGAGTAGGGAAGCAGCGTTTCACTAGATTTCCTGTATAACATACAGTTTTCTGCCTTGTTTTCTAATGAGACCCGTCCCAAGAAAGGCTGAATCCACTGGCTAAAAGTAATAATTAAGTGCCAATTAAACCCCACTGCCCAACAGCAAAAGCAGGCAGGGTCAGTGTTTGTCAGATTCTGCTAAGAAAAGAAAAAGACACCACTTTTCTTTCTTCTATTTATTTGGTCCAAGTAATTAAAGCTCAGTTGAACTGAAAAATCATTTTGCACTTATTTTTCTTCTAACCTAGACCTAACCAAAGTAGTGCTTAAAGTATTGTGTCAACACATTTTTTCATGTTGTTTTTCAACTGGACAGCATGATTCAGAGTTGTGAAAGAATTCTATTTTTAACACATTAGTCAAACGAGGCCTGTGAAACATGCTTCCACTGCATCTAAGTAGAATGCATCTGTGACATAATGACGGCTGACAGAGTGTGTGATGCTTTCTTTTCCTCTCATTAGCATGCAGTAAGAGCAGCCAGACATTACCTGTTGATAGCAGAGCAGAGGCGCATGCTGATGGACAGATGGATGGGGCGGCTGATGAATTCCTGGCAGGTGCTTTGTCAGAGGAGAAGCAATTTAAACCTCAGGGGAGAGGAGCCATTTGGAGTTCACACCAGACCTGTAATGTAGAAAACAGTTGAATCTTTCCTCTTCCTTTTATAATTAAACCATTGCACAGCTGTGTTTCCTAACAAAAACTGGGCACGAACGCCAGCCATCAGGACTCCTCTTACCTGATGCTGGGCATCAGACTGACTGTGATATAGAAAAATGTCCACCAAGGGGTCAATCTCCCTTTCATAGAATGTGACTGATAGATCTAATACCTTTGGAATCAGATAAAACTTTGACGAATGGCTTGGCAGTTGGCTGGTGGGAATCACTTTGCCCTATGCCCGTGCCGGCCTGTCCCTCTCCCATCATGGACCCTGCTGGCTTTGATCAATGGTTCCCACCTGCCGCTGCATAGGGCAGCATGCTGTCACATGATTAAAAGAGCTGGAGGATATTGCTTTCTCTCAGTTCGCTCGCTGAGAGAAAACTTCATAAAACTAAGGCGACAGCACTTTCTCTGTTCGGCTCCCTCACTTTCCACTGTCTGCCACTTGGGCGATCTAGATTGATTTGAGAGCTTTGGCTGATTGGAGAACAGAAGAGTGCGGATGAGCTGGGAGAATGAGAAACATCTGTTTCAGCATGTATCTCCTTGAAAGGGAGCGGCACTGTCGACAGGACCCGTCATAAAGAAACTAAATATGCATTCTATAGGAAACCAGGTCGGGTTTCATTTTGAAGAGAAGCAGGAGACTTTTATATCATGTGCATGACCTCATCAGTTGACATGGACTGTTCTACAAAGACCACAAATCAGGCTGAGAAGGCAGATAAGCTAAAACATCATGCTGCAGATGAAGCAAACAGCCCCACTGCTAGGATCCCCGGGACGTGCAATTGAAACGATTGCGGAATAGCGGCCATGATTGACGAGGGAGGCAGAGGACTATGTGTCCCCACATAAACGCAGACAGTTGGAGCGCTCAGAAGTGTTTTTTGCGATCGCCATCACCCGTCACCCCCCATCCCAGGGACTCTCTGCATAAGGCCCATAAATCACCGCTATCACTCCCCTCAACTCGTGATAAATCGGCCTGGCGATTAGCATGATGTATTGTACAAAATGTAAATAATAACAAGGGCTGCTAATTGGCGTGCTACCTGACTACAAATCAGTAATGCTGGATACCATATATGACCAGATCCACTTATTACACAAAGGTACTTTTCCCTCTTGCCCCAGCAAGCTCTGTCTGCTTTGTGCCACTTTTTGAGTTTATTTGTCAAAGAGACTTACTTCTTCAGCTATTGTTCGAGTCAGGTCAGGTTTCACACCTGAAACCTTACACACTTTCAGTCTCGTTTTACATTTGCATAACATGTCATCACCACATACAATAGATGATTTCAATATTTGGCCCGTGTTGTATGGGCTATTGCTCACAGGATATAAAAGACATGTTTAACTGTTGATGCAAAGGCTTCTCACTTTAGCAGGCAAACACACCCATGAGAATAGAGATTACAGTGAGTCTCAAAAGGCTTTCTTTGTGCTTTGTGTAGAAGCAGACACCAAGCTCCTTTAACTCTCTTTCTCTCTCCCTTTATCTCTCTCTCCCTCTCTATTCTAGAACATGCTTATGCATACACAGAGGAAAACAAGCTTTTGGCACTATAACAAAAAAATTACACACCCCTCCACAGTAAATGTATGCTGTCTGTCCCCCTGTCAATTTGGATGTGGTTTTCAATGGTTGTGCTGTTCTGTAATGAGACTGGTCTGAGATCAGCCTGCTGTTGATGTACTGGACCCTCCAACTGAACAGAAGGCATTGTAGAATGATAGACACAACAGCTCGTCCGCCATTACCTGATCCTAGTCCACTCATCAGCTCCCCACATGAGGGGCTCCAGATGCCCATGTCCCTGATTTACACTCAGCGGAGAGACAGCGTCTGGAAGGACAGGAGAGAAGGCGTAATTAGCGCAGGATGTATGGAAGCAGTTAAGACTTGAAAATATCATTGATCAGGACGAACTATTGACAGAAACACATAGAAGCAGCTGACAGAAACATAGCCAGTCATTTCTCACCTTTGGTTCCCTTTGGAAAGGTGCTGCTCTTGATAGCATGCTAACATTTTCTCAGGTGTAAAACACCATTTGGCCAACCTGTAGAACATCTGCTGGGCGTTTTGTGTTCACTGTAACATTAGAAAAACAGCAGCAAACAGACAAGACTGCAACATCACAGAACAAATACAAATTTGCTTGAGGCGGACCACTCACAATTTTACATGTTTGTTTAGCATGTATGTATGTAAGTTTAAATCTACTTTAAAGTATGAAGTGATTCTTCTTACTTACCCAAAGAAAAATACTTCAGGTTCCAGGGGTCCATGGAAAATGAACATTTATGTTGTCTTTTAAACCTATAAAAAAAAAAATCATGAGTTTAATGTAAAATTAAAAGATTAAAATAAACACATCATTTGGGCACATCATTTTAATGAAAATTGTAACCATAAACTCTTACTTTATTCAGTTAGTTTTTAAAGAAAAAAAAACAAAAAGCACGTGTATGTACAGCGACACACACCTTTTATTCTTCATACTATATGTCTCAACCTTTCAAATTTAAATAAAACTCAATGCAGTAAAAAAAAACTATATTTCTCAAACTGAAACTGATTTTAGTTTTACTCACAGTGTAGATTGATTATGGTTTAAAACAATCATTGCAATAATGTCTGTTTTAATAATATTCATAATAATGCTAAATGATATCCAGTATGGAACACATGTGGTGTTGATGTGGGTGTTGTGGGAAGACAAAACAAGCTGCCAGACAGTGAAGCGGAATATTCTCTCACATTACACCTGTTACAATTCCCCTACAGACCTTCTGTTTCAATGTAAGAGTCAGCTTCAGGTTGGTAAAGGCCTGCTAGCGCGCTGGCGGTATGTTGTGACCGCTCTATGCAAAGCATGGTATTAGTCAAAGGCCGGCCGGCCCTGACAGGCCTGCAGCGTGAGGTAGATTAATGCCAACCAGGGCCACTTTATTATCCACAGACTTTTCTTTCCTGCTCTCTGACTCTGTCTCACCGCTGCACCTTGCCATTAATTGTCCATGCCCTCCCCATCCCCTCTCACCCTTGCTTTAGAGTGACAGATATTTGCCCCACTTCCTCTCCCCACAATGTTCACCTAACACTGGTGCGCTCACCCCTCTGCCTGCACTGCCCGACGGCTGCAAAGAAAATAACATTTGTGGTCTCTTCTCTAAGGCCCCTCATGCCAGGAGACATACAGGAAGTTGTCCTCATTTCTTCTGTTCTAGATGTGCTCTCTGGCCCCATTTTAAGTTGCTTGTTGAAATCAAATAACATTGTTTTTCTCCTCTGTGATGCTTGATATCTTTAAGTGGCCTTAATGCGTACTTTACAGCCAATATTATTATTATTTTATGAGTTATTATTTAATGGGAATAGATTTGCACAATAAACATTGTATTATATTTTATACCATAGTTTACCATTAGAGGAGTCAGATATTAAAAGGACAATACAAGAAGGAAACATTCAAGCATTCATTAGGGTACATTGCTGCATTATTTGCGATACGCAATCACCCACATATCAAATGTTAAGGAAATGATGCTGATGGCCCTTTAGCCGGTTGTAAAATTACATACAAATATTTATAGCATATACAGCCATACATATTCCAATACCCACAGACTAATACAGAACAAAATGTGGCACATGGAATTGCTCCCCACCCTAGATGCAAGATCTTACCACGGGAGTGTTATGCTGTTTAAAGTCAACCGGGCCTGGACTTTTCATGTATATCAAACTTTTATAACAGTGAGTATTGCTTCCACCCCGAGCAGCATGTGTATTCCATTCAGAGACGAAGAGATGGGTGGTTCTGTCAAGCATATGCCCCTGTTTATTTCCATAGGGCATTTAGCAGAACACACCTCTCTATGGAAATCTATCACAGACTGCAAAACGAGTCCTCTAAGAGGTCCTTCCACGAGTTTATATCAACTTCCCAGCTGACAGCGTAGCGCCATTAACAATTAATTATCCGAGACAGGCACTAACAGGCTGGGTATACACAAGCCCTCTGGGAGAAAGAGACAACCCAGATGTCACAACGGACCGCCATGTATAATCCAGCCCATCACTGTATACACACATACACGCACTCACCCACTCCCAAAAGACACTTACAAAGCTCCAACTAATACACTTGTGTGTGTTCAAGGTTTGGTCCAGAGGGCAGTGGCAGAGTTCACTTTGAGATTGAGAGCTTATGAAAATGAGAGGGGGAGAGAGAGAGTGAGTGAGAAAGAGAGTGAGAGAGAGAGAAAGAAAGAGAGTGAGACAGAGAGAGAGAAAGAGAGAGCAACAGAGAGGGAGAGAGAAAGAGAGAGGGTTTGGGGGTATAAAGATCAGCCAGTATAACATCCTTCAAAAACTGACATTAAGTATTCAGATGCTACAAAAAAGCAAAGTGTTGGCAATTAAAATAATCAATCTTCCAGGCGACGATGTACCCAACATCTGTTCAATAAGTCCCCTGCTCTCAGTCTACCGGGAACCATGAGGGTAAAAGGAGGGTAAGAGCAGAGAAGGTCCACTTTTAGCTGTCCTTCAGTGATGAAAACCCCTCCACCTCTAACACACATGCACAAACACACACACATACTTGCGGCGTGGCGTGTCCGTGCGGGCCTGATGTCAGATGGTTCTGCTGTGTTGTTTCCTTTGTTATAAATAACAACAGGCCACCTGGACTTCCTCTGCACACCGGTTTACCGACAATCCGATATAGGAGGGGGCCACTAATGATCCCGCAGGCTATGGGCCTCACCGGCACAACACCCTCCACCCCTCTCTCTCTCCTCATCCTGGGCTAATGGGACGGAGGGGATTCAGGGTAGGAGTGATGGATGACAGAGACGGATGGCTCAGGACAAAGCATGTGCTGACAAGCAGTGAATACGGGGCAACGTTGCAGAAAGGTCAACGCCAGGGAGAGGCAGGAAAAGGGAAAAAGTGAGCCTCGTGTGACTTTCAAAGTTTTCTCTATCGGCTCTCATTTGTAAATGTGTGTGTCTGTTTGTATGAAATGCAGGGCGCTGGCTTACAGGCCACTATTCTGTCCACTGTCTTGGTTCACTTTAACACAGGTGGGCTCAGATCAGAACAGTACTGAACCCAACTGATACTTTTGAACATTCTGTTACTTATAGACACACACGGTGGTATTGCCAATTGACTGTATCAAACATTCTTAAATTGCTGTTTTTAAGGATTTTGAGGTTGTAAAGAAAGGCTGCTGTTCAATTTGGCACAGATGCAAATTTTACAAAAATTACACCTTTAAAAAATAATAAAAATAAATAATAAATAAAGCAGAATGATAGATTCACGTAGGCAACACTGTTGTCAAAAAAATTACTTGTACAGTACAGCTCTGATCTACTAATACAATGCCAGAGCCCTATATGTTAGAGTGAATGTGTGAGTGTGTTCTGATAGTTCCAGGTTAAAGACAGACAGAGAAAGAAAGGTTCTCTCAGCTTTGGTACCTGCAAAAGAAGCATCAGTGACTGACACACAGAGCACAAAGAAAGCACTCAATTACAATGTGTCTGCATGTGCTGGAACAAGCAGACATGAGCGTCTAGTTGCCGTCCCACTGGATCAAACCTGGCAGATCTGCCCAGAGCCGGGAGTGGGCAGCCAGAGCTGATTTAGAGTGTGTGTGTTGTGTACACAGATGTGCCATCGTGAGTGTGTGTGTGTGTGGAAGCTACATGCTCACATCACACCAGGGACGCTTGTACACTGCCACGCTCTCTTCCACCGCCGGTGACCCCCGTGTATGGCTCCCCACGGCTCCCCTTTTCAGCACACTGTTTCTAATCCAAAACAAATGATCTCAGGAAAGAACAGGGTGAAGTGGTGGGGGGCAGCTACAGGAAGACACAAATAAAGGGGAAAAAAAACGAGAGCATTATCACCTTGGCCAAACATCAGGAGCATAAAAAAAAGAGCGAGAGAGGAAGAAAAGAAGGTCTATGGGCAAATTCATCTTCTCCCCTGCTACAATCAATCTCTGGCCAAAAGAAATACACAATAACTAGGCAGGAAGAGGCCAAGATTTATGGGCCTGAGACATCTCCACTGACCAGCAACCACCTCACCCCATTCTGCTCCTCTCCCTCTCTCAAGCCTTTCCTCTTCTATCCCTCCATCCACCCCAACACCCCCACCCCCAACACTTACAGTGATGTACTGTCTTCGCCGACTGTTTTACAAGTACATTAGCTTTATTTAATGAGATCAGCAAGTCATTTAACAGATGCATATGGAGCACGAGGCGAGAGACGCCCACTTACTCAAGCACTCTTTTATGTTGTAAAGTACATTTTGGATCAGATGTTCTGATGCATGAAAATGTGAACGTGACCCCTCTGAGCGGGGTTGAGGAGAGAAGAGGATGTTTTGTATATGAACAGGCTGGAGGAGTGAGATTTATGGTATGTTTGGCCTGATATGTGCTCTGCAAACTCACTGACATACAGGACGTGTAACACACCACACCGCTCAGCACCACATATTAGAAGGGAGCAGGTTTCAAAACAGATGTGGGGCCCTTTTAAGGGGCATTTACTTGGTAGAATTTATGTGTGTATGTGTTTAGAAGTTATAGATGAATTTAGCAAAAATGTCCAGGACCATTTTAAATAACAGATCAAATATAATCACTTTGTTATTGTACATTACAGTTGTTGTTCAAAATTACTGTTTTTGTTATGTTAATTTCATAATATACAGGGGCATTGTAAAACACAGTTTACATGTAAAACTGGTTTTATGCAGTTTATCTACAATACCAACTATTATAGACATAAAAAAGACCTGCTATATTTTGAAAACTAAACTGGATATAGTATAATGAAAAAAAAAACATTAATTGTTCATTTTCACTACATGTTCCATTTGATCCTTTTTCTCCCACTTTACATACGACTAATACTGTACACACTGGGCCTCTTTAAAGTGCTATTGAGTCATTTCAACAAATAAAAACATACAGCAGAGTAATACAAACACCAGAAGCCCAAGCCCTCATTGGGGTTTGTGTGTGAATAAGAGTGTATATTTCCAAAAGCCCCAGAGATCAGAGAAGAGCAGCTCCTGCACACAGAGGTAAAAATTCATTTCTTGAGAGCTATATATCAAGCGGTATTTGTTTAATGAGTGCTCCTGTGGAAAGATATATAGAACATGTCAGGCGTCCACTTGCAGTGCGTTCTGGGATACAGATAACATCACAGAATGTGACCGCTCACTCTGTCTCAACGCCCCATCCGCTTTATCTCCCTCTTCCCCGGCCCATTATAAATGAGAGGCTACAAGAGAACAAGGAACAAAAATAATGGAGCTAGAAAAAAGGCTTACCAACACTCCACAAGCTAACCAAAACAAACAAACAAACAAACAAAAGTACCACCAGCACTGTAGCCAGATGGACGTTTCGTTATCATTTTCATTAAAACTGCCAAGAGGTGGCGAAGTGTAAACCTCTTGAAAAACGAGTCATTTGTGGTCATTACTTATCGTCTGAATCTTTTGGACTCGTGTCATGGTGAACTCGTTGTTTGGCATGCTTAACTAACCTGCGCTCTCATCTGGCAGGTCCTTGCAGGTCTTAAGTTATGGAAATGAGATGCAAGAGGCGGACGTGGGGGTAATTAATTGTAACTCTGAGGATAATGTTGGCCTGTCAGGGATGTCTGCACGTTGTGTAACATTTTTTAAGGGAAATGTGCTCAAACTGGGAGGATCTGCTAGTGTTCTGTCTTAATTGCTGTGTGGCCGGAATGCTAAACTGCTCGCTCACTTTCCTCCAACCCCTTCCTCCTCTGCCCCCCATCTCCCTCCTGTCATAGTGTTTATTGTGTTTGTAAACACCTCATACATAGAAATTATCAATGGGCACAGCATTGACTGAGATACCCAGACTAAAATTAGCATCTGTGTAAAACGCATAATTTCTCTGTGGAAGTAAATATACATGGTACTTTACCTCTTGTACATTAACACCTTAGAATCATCAAGTATTTGACCTTGTAATTTTTTTTACTTTCTAATTTTATTTGTAAGTTTTTTAAATAATCCTTAAAAACATTTCAATAGATGTAAAAAGCTTAAAATAATGACTATAATCATTAACACAACTAACTTTTAACTTTAAATATTGTAAAAATATTTTAAAAAGTATATATTAAAATAAAAAATTAAACATTAAAATAGAAAAATAATTTATATTATTTAGGAATTTATAAATTAATTCATAAAACGAATAACAAAAAAATAAATAGAAATAAATGTATGTATAAATATTATAAAATAAATAGTGTGTAATTTTTGCACTCACTGCATTGTTTAAATCCCTAATTGGTGCCACAGGTGCCACAAAAATGACACACTTAATTTTAACACATTAACAATAATAAACTTTACAATTCATCTTGGTAATAAGCTATACTGTGCAATACGGTCCTGCTGTAAAGATGTCCTACACTGTATATAATAGTAAGTCAGGCCTGATCACACTACTCATAATATTCAACTACTTTTAATAAGCTTGTGAATCTGAAAGAAAGGAGAATAATGACAATGGTGTTGATGGAAGCTGCCTTGTGGGAGTCCACGAGCCCTTCTGTGACACTTCATGCCAGGGATGTGTTCGCACCAGCGACACCTCGTCCCCTAAATCAGGGTGTGAAAATCCATCTGGATATGTAAATAAAGGAGGTGTGTGCGCCAAGACATGACAGCCCCACCGCACCTGTACACGAGAGCTAAAAGCTTATTCAGATCTTTGGTCTGACTCGATCTCCTCAAATCAACAGCAGGGCTTTCAAAAGGCTCTCTGTGCTGACACCCGGCGTGTTCCAGACCTGTGTGAGGAGAATAAATGAGCAAAAAGGTTAAACCAAATCACCTGCAGGAAAAAACAGAGAAAGGAACAAAAAATAAATTCCTGCTATACCGTGAGGGACCCTTGAGCCACTCAAATGGCTTTAGAGAGTTGAAGTATGGCTTCGGAGTGTAAAAGGCTAAGACTGGGAATCTACTACAGGAGATTATAGCTATTATTTGTCTTAATTTACTCTCTGCTCTTTAATGTTAGGGCCTGTACTCCCTGCAGGATAAAGACGTCCCCCGTAGGTTGGACCTCCTACGTGTGCGATGGGCTTTTATTGACTGTGAGAGCAAGTTGATTCGTGTGGGTCATGAAGGGGAGGTGTGGCCCCCGGGTCTCACCGATCCAAACGGATGTCATACAGCAAGAGAAGACTCTAATAACGGCACCTGTGGGACCTTTCTGGGCCCGGTGGACCGACACATGTGCACACACATACATACACCACCTCATATTCTAGCTCTAATGTTTCCCTGCCTGCTGGCCATAAACACTCACTGTCCAAACCATCTGCAAAGCCCCCAAAATACCTCTGGTCTATCACAGAAAAGTCCAGCTGTGACAGATTCCATTGGCTAACGGCTCTACAGAGACCAACCTAAGCTTAATTAAGATAATGTAGCTTCTTCTTTCTATTATTATTGAGATCTCTTTCATTCCCAGTGTTATGCTTCTGTCACATTGGCTGAATTGTCCACAATGATCCTAAATGGTTCAACAGGGTCCAAAACACAACTGCTTTGAGAGATTAAGCTCAAACGTACACCTCCCAGTTTGAGGTCTGGCGCCTGGAAGGCGACGTTTAGACCATCTGTCAGTCAAGCCACCAAGTCTTCAAGGAATTCCTCTATCCTCTGTTTCTTTTGAGCTGACCTGATGACAGTGGACGAGTTGAACTACTTTTATTTCCTGTCAGAGTGCCAGTGTTCATCGAGTCACACTGTGCCATGTCAACAGGCCCCTTCGTTCCACTCCTCTCATTTGACTTGGGTTAATGCGAAGTGGAGGAGCGCAGTGACATGACACAAGGTGACGGGGGAGAGGAGACACTTGTGTGAGAAGAGCCTGACTGCGGACAGCATGGCGAGTTAGGAAAGACAGAGGTGTTTTTGGATGAGCTGCCTTGTACAGGGCACAGAGATTCAGAGAAAGACAATACAATACAGATAGCTGTAAAGGGGTGAGAGAGAGAGAGAGAGAGAGAGGGAGAGGGAGAGAGAAAGAAAGAAAGAAAGAAAGAAAGAAAGAAAGAAAACAGTAAAAACTGTTTAACTTTGTCTTAGATTCTCCTCTAAATTCCCTTGGGAAAAACAGACACAGATGAGACAGTTGTTGATATGCAGTAAAAGTATAGAAAGTGAATCACAGAGCTTAGATAATTCAGTCTTGGAAGAATTTGATGAGAAATGTTTGGATTTATGTTTAAATATTTGACTTTGATTGCAAATTTTAGGATCTTGGCAAATATGAGCACAGACTAAGATGGTTTGGATTTCTTAAACTCCAGGGGAAGCGCACAAGATTATTGGGGACTGTTTCTCAGCACTTCTGAGAAGGCAACAGTATTCATTTGCTCTCCCTTTTACATGCACAAGACAAGAATATTCCAATATTATGATAATGATAATACAATGTAAATAATTATAATCATTTAACAATTGAGCCAAATAATTGTATAAATAAAGCATATGAAGACATCTTAATATCTCAGTCTGTGTAATATTAGCCACAAATGCACACAATTCTAAAAAACAACAGTTACTGAAAAAACATTTTTTGAAGCAAGGAGACTTTTGAAACATTCACAAACATTTTACAATTACTATTCAGAAAGCGATGTGCTTGTAAACATGGTCAGTGGCTCTTTATGCAATTTCCCATGTAGGGTTTTACTGCTGTTCAACACTATTATAATTCTTTATCTGCTAAATCATTCTAACACAACACAGCCTAGATCTTTCCCAGTATTCAAATCTCTGCCTTAAATCCTTAAAATTTCTCTCACCAATTTTCAAATAAAAACAGCACAATCAAGTCTTCCTCACAAGCTGCGGATCAGTCCAGGAACAAGTCAAAATTCACATCAAACCCTGCAGAAACTGAGAGCACATCATAACTCAGCTCTTTTATGATTGTCATATAATGACAGTCACACCTGACTAGTGTTGTAGAAGCACAGGAGCTCACGACCGGCCCCTGTGGCTGTATAAATCCCAGAGGAAACAGAACAGTGCCACGGTTCCACCAGCATTACTTACACACGTCAAAGCTGTTCACACACAACCCACATGTCATACCCTGACAAAATAGGGGAGGGGATGGAAATCTAGAATGTTCTACACCAAATCTACATTTACCATATCACATGACTGCAAATATCTTATGAACGCTGAGTCTCTGGGGCGCAATTATTTGTAAGGGAATACAGTACTTGTTCTTTTCCCTTTGGATTTTATGATAACAGCCATAACTGTGCTCCAGATACAGTACGGTAAAGTCCTTATCCAGCAAAAGAGTTGTGTTTTGAAAATAGCCCCAAAGAATGGCATTACATTTATTTTATGGCATTTTCATTAAATTTAATGGTTCGTGAAAAAATGAGTTATGATCATTTGGGCGTTTATGGCTGGCTAAAATCCAGACGCGCAGCAGAGGGTCATAGAAAGGTCAAGGGGTCGTGTTCTCTACAGAATGACAATAATCAGTATGACCTGACAAATTGATTTTGCATCCTGTACGGCAGCAAAGTGTGCATTAGTGAGCCGGCTAGCTTTTGTGCTGTGAGTAAATGGACAATAAAGCATAAAACAACATGCGATAGCTCTTCAGCGTAATTAGCCGCTGTTGTATGAACGTTCGAGTGAGGGCAGGGGTGGAGAGGGGGCTCAGGCTGTGCGTTAGGTGGGCTGGGGTGGGCAGCACTTAACACCGAGGCTGAGGAAGCTGTGCAGAGACATTTCATTCTCTTCCTTTCCCATTCGCTTGTTATTGCACCAAAGCCAGCAGTGGGCAGACACCACGGTCGGCGTGCCAACGGTCACACATCAGTGCGTTATCTCATCTCATCTAACACAGAGAGATGATGGCCATCGCCTCAGTAACTAACCCCCACCTCCAAGCTCTCACACCCACACAACATACAGCAGCATTGTGTAGTAACAGCAGCAGGCTAGGTCCGAGCTTGTTTCTGCTGCTGGGACTAAACTAATAGATTTCCTGGTGTATTTATACCCTACATCACTCTTGTTCCCCTGCCCCTCAGCACAGGTAGCTGTTTTATATGAAATGAACAATCTTTATAGACGTGCCTGAGCCATAACAAGGCTGATTTTTAGCGCCAGGCCCAGTGTATAAGTCCTGCCGAATTGTCAGGCTTCGCGCTCAACAAATCAAGCCTAACTTATGATGTTTTCTGTGTAATTTTTATTCCCGTTTGACTGGCCAACTACCCGATGGTAATAGAATGTTGGGAAAAGGCCAGTAGGGGAATGTTTGCGCTCCGGGTGATTGATCGACGGCCACCTCTCTTTTCATTTATATCTCTCTCTCCCCTTCCATTCCGAATCGGTTAAGTTTAGGAAAAATGAATCTAAAAAAGCAGGCCAGAAGAGAAATGGCCTCAGATTACAGCGAGGCACAATCGTAGATCTAAGCCGGGCCGTGGTGTCGGGGTGCGTGGATTGTTTGCGAGCATTAAGTTATCTAAATGAAAATCAATACTATGTGTGCCAGCGTTTTACAACAGAGAACTGCCCTGAGACTGAGACCATGCAGAGGGGTGGGAGGGGAAATAGAGGAAAAGAGGAAGTAAGCGCTGGGGCTCCGGGGGCCCTGGGTCTCAGTGCACTTCCCCAGGGCACAGATCTAAGTCAAGGCCTAATTGGCCTCCAGACCATATAAAACAGTGTTTCAGATGCACGTGTAAAGATCTTGCTGTCTGTTTGCTATGTATCTGTGCCTTTTACATGCATTAAATTATACGTATTATACGTATCTAAAAAATCTAGTTGCATTTCTAGATTTAAATGTTTAATCACTACTGATAACAAAAGTACTGGTAGTCAACACTGAAACTGCAAATAACACAATACACTATTGATAGCACTGAGTACCTGAGTGTTGTCTGATTGACAGATGGCTCCATTCAAACGCACATACGTATTACAACCTGCAGCCCCTGTGAAAGATTGATGACATTCCACATTAAGCTGTTATTAATCAAACAACCACAATACAGGAAAATAATACAACATGATCACAGGTTACAGTATAGGCATGTCACAAGTTATAGTTACAGGAATGCTTCTTAAACTTAAACAGCACTGAACCATTAAATAACTAATAATTGAAGTATAAATAAAAGTATTTATTTTTTTAAATTCTATTACTGATATGAACTGATCTAATTCTCATCTGAACATTTACTAAAGAACTCAATTGTTTATTACTTATTAGAAATACTTAAAGACAACATGCCATTGCTTCAATGAAATGTTATAGTATTGAAATTATAGAAAAAGAATTAAGAAATAAAAAAAATTAATAAACAGATAAAAAAATTGTTTATGTTGTAGTCAAACATTTTTTACTGATATCAGTATCCATCACTAAAACATTTGTACTGTGATGACCATAATTCTAGTGTGTGTCTGTATGTGTGAAGGTGTGTGTTTATTCACATGTATGTGTGTGACTGCGAGAGGGCAGTGAGTGGCCTCAGGAGAAATCTCTCTCTGATCACAACACAACTGTTTCTCACCTGTCAGCCAGCGCAGAATCTTTCTATCGCTCGCAATTATGCAGAGCCGTCCACAGAAGCTGGCTAAGGCCCCTCAGCTTGATAAAGTCTTAACCACTACCTCAGCTCCATCCACACCACATGCCTGTTACTGAACCAAAGACATCCATTAGCAGACATTTCCGCAATGCTGCGGCTATGTTGCAGAAATGTCAACAGCTGCTAGGCACAATCAAGGCCGTGTTAAAGGGTGAGAATGTGTGTGCAGACCAGAAATTGTCTCCAAATTAAGATTCTGAAATGTAAGTGACTGCAGTTTGGTGGAAAACAGTAAAAAATCATCAGGAAGAAATTTGCTTGGGTTCCTGATGAACTGAAGGCTTCCTATCTATGTTTGTTATGGAAACACTTTGGTTATTTCTTTAAGCTTATAATGGAATGACAAGGGCAAGCACTCGCTGTACGACACACCATCATATATAATAAAGACAGTCATTAACCACACACATACTTTCCAGGTAATTCATATCAACGTGGGAAGGAGATCTCAACCCTTTCCAATTGCAGGTGGCAGATCTGTGAGGCTTTAAATAGGCCCCTTGCTCTCGGAAGTGGATCGGACCATCTATTCAGTAATGATTATTATCCTGCTGCCTTTATGACACCCTCAATGATTTTTTAATGTCAATGTTCGGAGAAGCTACCAATAACTGGATTAATATCTGAGGTAATCTAGATTTGCTGGTCCTGTGCATTTTGATTATATGCCAGGGGCCTCTCATTGGAAAATAGCTAATACACTCAAGCACTTGTCTCTCAATTATATGAGCCGCATTAACTCCTGGCTTTCCACACTCAATGGTCTAACCATTCTGCACCTTAACAAATCTCACCTTACAAAAAATGTCCACAGTACAAGGATGGCATCACAAGGTAATACGTGGTATATATCATGATATATTGTACCATAGAACAAAAAAATTAAATATATTTTTATACACCATTATAGAATATGGTATCATTATAGAAGAAAAAACATAATACTACTATAATACTATACGTTTCAGCTGATATTTCTGTGTGCACATAAAACACCTAAACCTAAGGGCTATTATCCAATCAATTTTGCATAATTACGATAATTTATATCTTAATGTTTGGAACATTTATGAAATGTTAGGAATTATGTTGGTATGAGGCCACTCATTCAAATCAATATTCAAATCGATACTAAATCCTCCAAAATCAATACT
>JBAJNP010001827.1:44043-55342 GCA_036877545.1 Yasuhikotakia modesta | reverse complement strand
CGTACCTTCTCCTCGGTCTCAGCAGGCTGGTACGTGAGAACTCCATCTCCAGAACATTTGGGGAAATTTGCCTTGCAGTTCCGTAGCCACTAAAAATCAAAAACATTGACTCTGTACTGTAACTCAATATGGACTATAAATAGCAGGTGGGTTAACTATCAAATGTTTCCTTTGTGCCACACACAAAACATGTACATTAATTTTAAATATGTTTATCTTAGTAGAGATGTATCAATAAGTGTCTGGATAAATAAATTTATGTTTTTTTAATGAATTAACAGAAGAGAAAGCGAGTCACTGACTCACGCTTTAGTGAAATCAAGCTTTATTTAAAAACATACTGATACGACGGCCTCCTTTTTGTTATTGTAGGTCTCCAGGTATTCCTGCAGCTCTAAAACGCTGAACTTCATTTTCTCCAGGAGGCCGTAAGACACGATCTGAAACATAATCAATCGTTAAAGAGACAAACTGGAGATAAAGCCTCAGAGTTAAGCGTGAGTTTCGCTGCAGTTAAACGCTCACAGTGTCCGCGTCCACGAACAGCGTGGGGCATTCAGAGCACGACGTCAGCATCTGAGAGGACCGCACAAACTTCGCTCCGATTCCACGAAGGCCATCACCAAGGTAACCGGCAGCATCACAGGTCAGGGTGCAGAACTTGGTCTGAATACTCTACAGGTCAGCAACAAATCAAACTGACTTATTTATCCAAACAAACCAGAATGTATTAACTAAATAATCATTATTAACCAATAATCATTTAATCACCCTCGTGGTGTTTCAGACCCACGTGACTTTTACCACGTGACACTATTTTTTTGTGGAAAACAAAAGCAGATATTTTGATCTGTGATTTTGATCTGTGAAATGTGTCTGTGGTTTTCTGTCTCTACAATGGAAGACAAATGGTGCCACTGTTGGCTGGTTACCAACTTCATACAGGTTTGAGGGTGAATAAATGACGTTTGGATGAACTGTCCCTTTAATGAATAAACTACAGAGACATCAAACACGCAGTTCCTCATAGCAGGTGAGGTCCGTTCATACATCTGCATTACCTGAAACAGTGAGGAGAAGACCTGGAAGGTGTAGACAGCACAGGAACCATCTGTGTCCGCCACCAGCTGGTTGAGATGACTGCGCCAGGCCTCCTCAGCATCGTCACAAACCGTCGGCTGGAAAGCAGCCAAAATGGCAGAGAAGAAGGGAGACGGAGGAGGAGAGGAACGAGACTCTAGCGAGAGCTCCTCCTTTTCCTCATCCGGCTGCGCCACAGAGTCCTGCTGCTCTCCAAACACGCTGGAGAAATGTGTGGTGAGGAGAACAATGTTTGTGAGCACTCAAATATTAACTAAACATCAGACAAGATCTCAGCTAAATATTTTAGGTTTTAAAGTTTAGGTTTTAAGTACAGTCAATGGTCTAGTGTTTTGTGCATTGTATTAACATTATTGCTAAAATGTTAGCCAATGTTCTGTGAACGTTCCCTGTTAGCTGAATTCAACTTTTGAAGTTTGTTAAGAGTATAAAACCATATAAAAGTACAGAACATGGCACAGTAAGTACCTGGGTACACAGCTGATGTCACTGTTTATCAGACTGCCATCTTCTCTGGTGTCCATTGTTATGATGTCAGAGGACGTGAAGCTGGGGGGCAGCTCATATATGCAGAGTGCGATGTCATTCTCATTGACGCTTGCCTCATCTTCATCATCTGAATCCTCAGACTGCTTCAGACAGGAAGTAGAGGAGGTTTGGTGAGTATGTTGTGTTCACCACTCAAGTCAAACAATGAAAACAGCAACAGAAATGTTAAATGTTATCCCCGAATGATGAGATTATGTAGCTGACTGTCTTTGGAAAGGCTGATTCATTTAAATTTTGCTCTCTCTGCTCTGTGTTGCTTCAAGTCTTGTCAGACGATTCTTGTGCACATTTTCTTTTCTTAGTTAACTTCTTTTTTGTTATTTTAAGTACGTATTGCATCAAAAGCAGGCAACTATAGCCACCTACTGTAAACTGTATATACTGCATGCACCTACTGTAAATACTGTATACAATTACTGTAAAAACTTTATATACTGTATACACCTACACTGTCTCCTCTATACATTTTCATATATACATATTCGTATCAGTTATTTAAAAAAGCTTTAACAATGCATCATTCATTGAGTCATTACAATGAAAACAGACAAAAATTCACAACGGAGCTACTGACCTTTTAAGACTAAAACTCTCCGTGCTGAGAATCAATTTTGAGCTTTTTTGGGTTTTAAATTTTTGTAATTCGTGTCAAATTCAGAAATGAGGCCCTTGTAAAAAACCAGACGACCGAAACGTGATCGTCTGGGTCTCATGTTTCTGCCACAGGCAATGGGTACACCCTCCTAACCTGCCCCCTCAGCGTTCAGTGTGAGTGATTTAACAGCCCTGCTGCCCTCACAGAAGCCGTACACATTGCCTCAGTGGCTTCTCTTTGAGACTGCGGTAGGCAGGGAAGGGTCTGAAAGACTAAAGTGGAGCGATGGTTTGCAGATTGAAACGGAGAGTTTTTAAAGTGCAAAAATGTCTTGCCATTTCATGCAGCTGTGCAAGTTAATCTAACGCCACATTTCCTAAAACGTCTACAATAGCAAAATGGTATCAGCCATCTACCAGCTAAATTACATCAATGCTAACAGCAGAGCAGATAAAGCAAAGCACAGAGAGAGATTATTGGTTTCAGCCGTTAGCGGAAAAACTCCAGAACGGATGTGTGGTTTGAGAAAGAAGGATCCTGCCTCCAAAGAACAGCCGTTTTGAAACTCTTATTCACCCGATGGTTCGAGCGCTCGGGTAGCGAGATCTCAAAGCCGGGCACTGGGGCAGAAAGAGGGATCGGGTCAGCTTGACTGTTGTCAAAGAAGACGGGCGGATAGTCCATCGGGTTTAATTCCTCAGTGGGAGATAGACTGACAGTCTGAAACAAAACACAGTTTACATACGTTCAATTTTAAGACATAATTTTGTTATAAATAAAAGAGAAAAAAGCAGTTCCCTAAAACATTTCAGATTTTTTTCTAATATATGATATATTTCTAATATTATTTAAAATAACACAATCTTGCCCTTGTGATCAAGAAAAACATCTATTAATTATTATAACTAATAATATTGCAGTTTTTATAATCCGTTTAAAAGCCACAGGCTGTGAGGGCAGATTAAACCCTCACAGATTAAAGGTTTATTAGTTTATAATAGTTTAACTAGTGATCATTACTAGCTGTGAGGCAGACAGGCTGTGGCTGCCAGCGAGGGGCTCTTCCTCTGAAGACTCATCAGAGTCGTCATGGGTGACGGGACACAGGCTGGGGGAACTTCCTGACAGCTGGCTGTCCTCCTCCACCGGCTGAGGCTCGGTCCGATCCAGACTGTCAATGGAACGCCTCCGTGCGCCCCAGTTAAAACTGTCCACCGTTTCACCCTGTCAGAGGAGTGAGAGAAATGAAGTCTTCTGAATAAGTCAATGGTACACAGCCATTGACACACTAACACAGGAAACGAGAGGCAAAGATCCAGTTCCACAGTTTACATAATGCCTAACATCAGAGTCAAGAGCTCASGTTCCTGCACAGATCCAGTTCCACACCTGACACAATTGATTGACATTCAGAATCAAGGGTCCACATTCCTGTAGCGATCCAGTTCCACAGTTTACCAATGATTGATCTTTTTGGTAAATACTTAATTTGTTTTAAAATCATACCATAATAAAACATGAGAGAGGCAGAAATGTTTGATATTTGTATGTTTCATTTTGGAAAAATAATATATTACTCTTTAATATTACTCTCAACCGCAGAGCAGAATTTATTTTTAAAGGCTGATTCTGCCCAACATGTTTAGTGATACTAACCAATACCGCATTAAAACAGAGCTGTATAAAATAATACATTCTCAAAATGTATTTAAACAAAACATGTATGTTTATATGTTTTGTTCACACATCTGAAAATGTTGAATAGTTTTCCGTTTAATTCTTAACCATAAACATGGACATGCGCTACAATGCAGAGAATGCAGCTGCAGTGCATGCGATATGCAGTGAATAAACATTGCATCCTCTCTTTCTACTGCACACAGCACAACACTGGAGATTCCCCGGCTTACCTGCATCTCCTGGACGGCACAGACATAGACAAGAAGAGGAGAATGTATTACACAGAGTTTCATAACGTTACAGTGGAAACGCACAGACAGCGCAACAGTTTCTGCTGTGCTTTTCAACACAACTAACTGAAGAAATGCACAACAGATTTATCATATTCAGTTTAAATGTTAAACGCCCAGCCGAGAGGTCAAAGCAAAGTTCAGTCAACTTCTTTGGAAGTCAAACATCTTCAAGCGCAGAACCAATCATTTTGGTTTGTTTTTTTTGGTCAAACTAACATTCGCTTTATCTCACCCTGATTCACAACGGTAAGTTTATAGTTATAGTTATTGCACCATCGGGTGAAATTTCCAGAAAATGTCAGTTTAGATTAATCTGATGTTTTACATCATAAACCTGCAGTTATGGACTTCAGATTCATTCACAAAGAGTTTTTCACCTCTCCATCTTCCAGTTCTACATCCAGGAAGTCAAAGTCTCTGAAGACGCGGAACTGCTGCTCAGACGTGGTGTCGTCCATGTTCTCAGTGTCTCGTGTGCCGTCCTCTGAGGAAACCAGACTGGGCCTGTGCTCAATCAGGTCCAGTTCTCCACAAGATGAGAAGATCACCTGCGGGGGAATTGAAGAGCGTCTCAGTGTGACCATTATAACATAATGACATCACAAATATTATAAATAATACACATGATCAAATACGACACAATGTCACGTACAGATGGGTTTTTGGTGAGTCCAACTTCTTGTCCACACAAGGTTAAAACATTCACCAGCTTCTCACGTGTTCTTTTCTAAACAACAAGGTAAAATAAAGTGATATATATATATATATACAATTCAGAAACGGTGTGTGTGTGTGTGTTTATGCAACTTTACAAAAGTCAGCAAATCATGACAAATCTGAGCAAAACATCTGTTTGGGGATGTCCCTGAATGCTACAAAAATATGTTTAATAGGTTTTTGTTTTTAAAAAATTAGGTTAGGTTATAGTGTAAAGTTTAAACTGTTTAAAAACAGTGCAAGTCTATCAAATACAAGTAAACGTGTGTGTGTGTCTGACCTGTGAGGACTGGGGTCTTTTCCAGCTGACTGGCACCAACACGTGGTTGTTTTGATAAGACCCTGAAGATGTTGAGGAGATGCTGCGAGTTACACCGACCCCTCCTCCATTCTTCCCGTCTTGCCTTGGAGAACCACGAAGCTCGTCGTACCGCCGGCCAATTACTGGAGTCTAAAACACACACACAAAGTCATGCGGCGTTTAAGCCCAAGTCTCCCATTCAAGTCTGAAGTCTGTGGCCCTCATCCCAAGACTCCTTTTGTTTCAACATTCCAAGTTGGAAGAGGTGGAAGTTTTGCTCCACCGAGTCTCAGCAGCTACATCACATTCTGGAAAAGGAAACTCCAATAAACGTATCCAAGCAACGCTTGTGGGAATCTCAGGACTTCCCCAACTGAACCCACCTGCCCTCAAGTGACATGAAACCTTTTCTGCTGGGATGAAAGCGATCCTGTTTTGAGCATCTTTTCAGAACGGTCTCTTCTAGAAAGAGAGGGTTAAACGCCCCAGAGGTGTGTAACAGAAGTCTGCTTTAAAATTCTGGAAGCGCTGCTCCTCTCGCCCTCTGGATGCAAAGCGCCGCAGCCGGAATGATATCATTTCCTGGAATTCATGCGCTGCACAAATAGCTCCCTGTTTGGTTCCCACACTTTACTGAGTCTGGGTCCTCCTAGTTACTCTTAAACCTTATTATTATTGTAAATCTTTAGAGATTACAAATGTTATTGTAAGATAAAAAAATTGCAAGAAAAACAAGGAGAGAACAAAATAATCTAAGACTCCACCTTAGAAACTGCAGACAAGCCCACAGAAAGCAGCAGTATTTAGTGGTTTTCTGGTATGTTGTGTCATTTTTGGACGCTGTGTGGACCAACCCTCACAGTTTTAGCTTGAGTCAAAACACGCTACCAGTCAAATGTTTGTTGTTATGTAGTGACCAAAGAATTCTTGTTTAAAGTGTTTTTACGTTAGATTGCCTACACTAAAGCTGAACAGAAGTAGTACAGAATACCTTGTTGTGAATTTTACCTCAGAGATGTCGAAGTGAAAATCAAGGGTCTTCCCTGGCAGGGCTTTGGAGGGTGTGTCCCACACGCGCCCGACATCCACGCTGGACGCGTTACTCTGCGGGGACGAGGGCGAAACCAGGCTGGCCGAGCGAGAAACAACCAGCTTTAATATGTTCAGGGCTTCCTTCCAATGTGCTGTCTAAAGACACAAACAAAGAGCCACACTAAAGGTTATTTCTTAAAGGACGTGTTAGAAAAACATCCAATTACCAAAGCATTACACACAGTCTATCAATCTAGTCTTCTGCTGAGGTAAACACAGTCCGGCGTTAGAAGCAGCAGTTCAGAAGATCGTCTCTGCTGTGAGGCCACTCTGGAGGCCTCAGTGGACCGCAGCCAACAGGACAGACTGTTTATAGACCGCTGCTGGGTGTGTCTCCAATTTTACAGCCCTGGCACAAGCGTTTGTGTTTTTTCTCCCTCCAGAGGAAGAGTTGAGAGATGGAAAAGTTGTGGCGTTACCGACAACGCAAGAGAGTTTGATCTTTACAAAATACATGCTGTAAAAGTTATTGCCACAGTTATGTCATGAGGACATTTTTGTTGGATGAAATACAGCTAGAGGATAAATGAAAACAATAATAGTAATACGCCATAATAAACAGTAGACAGAACAATCATATTTAATCATATACCCCCTCCCTGCTGACTAACATTACTGTAGATGTACAGTACATTACAGGAGTCCCACCTGAACAAACTTCTCTATGGTCGTCAGAACATCCATGTTGAAAGTCTTGGCCTGGATGCCACTCAAGTCCATGTGACTCAGTAAACTGTAGATGATCTGCAAGAGAGTCTGTTGCATGCTGGGTAATCCCTTCTCCAGCAGCTGTTTACAAAACAAACACAGGATTAGAGAATCCTGCTGCCCCAAATCTAAGCGTACCTAACCTAACATTTTTAAAATGTTCCTTTAACTACTTAAAAACAACTTTTTGACAAGCCAAATGTTTCAAAAACATTTCATTAGTTACTGTAAGTACTTTTATGATATCTTTGAAATAATACCTTTCAGAGAAGGCTAGCCAATGTTCTGAGAACATTTAAAAAGAGAACTAGAGAACTATATGAACTGTAATGTTTTTCTCTTATTTTGAACTTCTACATTCAACAACGTCTGTCTGGATCTCCACTCGCCTCTGTCATGCATGTGACCATGTTGAGGGTGCTGTCATTAAAAGCTTCGTGCAGATATCTGCAGACCACGTTGACCCAGGAGAAGCAGTCTCGGGTGTACGAGTGTGTTTTGTACAGCGTCATTACGTGGGCAAGGTTGGACAGCTTGGAGTTCTTCTCCTCAAGGCAAATCTGCCATTCAAAACAAGTGGCATGATTTACTACAGTAACAGTGATGTGAGCAAAGGTAAGTGAAGGTGAGAAGAACAGAGACACACCTGAGAAATTCTTTCAGCGACGTCCTTACAGAACTGTGAGGGTGAGTCGAAATGGAGAACCAGGTGAGGGATGAGACAGAGAACGTTCAACGGAAAACCTGGAGAAACAGCACAAGTTATTTTTCACTCCATTATTTAAACAAAATCTGGGAATGTTAAAAAAAATGTAATGGGCAACTTCACATTACAGTAACAATATTTACAGCATCTTGTAAAACGTCCCAAAATATGCATTGTGTTTATAAAGTAAAATACTTTTTCTTTTGGACTTTACATGGAAATTTGTCCCCAGTTATTTAAAAATAACTCACTGACTTAGTGGCAACAAGACAAAAAGCTTTTGCTGGTATAAAAACTATAAAAAGCTGGTATACTCAACCTATGGTTTGTGTGGTGTCCACAACTGGTAGGCGTGATACAGAGGTTAGTTGGCTGAAGAGCTCCAAAGTGAGTTCTGTGGTGTTGGCAGAAGTAAAGCCCTTCAAGAGCAGCTGCTGGAGGCCAGAGAACTCCTTCCATTTCAGCTGCATCTGGATCTTCTCCAGTTTCTCCCTGTATTCCTGCTTATCTAAAGAAATGTGGCTCAGCAGCTTCCCTAACAACCTGAGGGACATCTGGTACTCAAACTCAAAGTCTGACTCCATGAGTGACACCGCCGCCCAAAAGATGGTGGCCAGAAGGTTGCGAGGGTGGTTGGCATTGGCCGGATCGGTGGAGACCACATTGTCCCTGGAGGAGGTGGAGGAATGAGATCTGAGCTTGGAGGTATTGCCCTGATGATGAGTGCAGGCATGGATGCGGTCCAGGGTGGCACTCCGAGGAACCTCAGAGGAACGTTCAGCCTCACCAAAACGCTTAGGGACAGAGTAGCTACGCTGGTGACGGATTCTCTCTGAGGCATTACCTGATCCTGGGATCAGATCCAGCTGACTGGTACTCTTACGGTTTGGTGTTAGCTTGCCACTGGATGGAAGATCTGGAGAAGGAGCCCTGCAAGAACATGTACTGATCTCAACACAGCACTGGGAACACAGCACTCTGAACTTCAGATGTTCAAGAACAAGTCTTCTTAATGAATAATGCACAGCAAGAACCAAACCTTAGTATGAGAAAGAAGTCATTGTTCTTCAGGCACTCAGCCAGATTATCCACCACGGATTCAAGGGTGAGGAGAAGCTCCATCACATAACCCTGGAGAAAGGAAACATTCTTTCTGAAATCATCAAAACATTATGTTTAGAAAGACTGAACTTATTAGTACCAAACCTCACCTGAACTTCTTCTCCATGCTCTCCGACCACCTCCACCAGGCGTGAAAGCAGATCAGACACAGCCAGTGCTGAAAGCGGCTGCCTCAGAGCTCTGAACACCTGGAAGGATCTCCCAGCGTAGTGTCTGGAGGAGCTGCACAGTGCCAACTGTAACGACACTTCACTCAACTGCTGCTCCAGACGAAGATCTAAACGCACAAAACACAAGTGCACCTCATTTACAAATGGATAATGTCTTCGTTGCACCTTGTTGATGTAGATCAACATTTAGCTCCAACATTTATGAAATTCTGAAGACCTAACTGTGTTTCAGTTGTGYCCGAGTTGGAGGTAAACTCCCAGGAACCAAAATGGAGACCTTTGATGTTCATAAACATGAGATTAAATGAGTTTACGATGAGACTCACCTGATTTGGACTCTTTGAACACAGACACCACATGTCTCAGGAAGTTGGTGAGGAGCTCGGTGCTCTTTGAGTGAGGATTCTTAGGAGTGATGTCCTCATGGTTCCACAGCGGTCCAAAAGGCCTGGAAAATATACATGATCCAAATATATATGATCATATGGATCTATTTTCCATACGGTGCTAATCTGTGATGTTCCACCGTAAAACACGTTTGTTATTGAGTTTCATTTCCTTGTAACCAAACTTGAGTTTAGTTATTGCATTGACCAAACTTAAACACTAGATGGCAACAGGTTGCTATGTCTCCATTAGTCGCCCACACAACTACCCATTAATCCTATACAAATAAAATGTATAGTTCCCACAGGATCGTCCTATAACCAGGTTAGTTGTAATTTGATAAATAAATCAATAATAAATCAAATATTTTTGTTGCCTTTTAATCAATCAGTACAAGTGCAACCCAAAATTTAAATTAAGGAGACAAATGATTACAACTTTTTCATTCATATCAGATCATTTTGAATTATGATACAAGTTTGAGGAAAGAAAGATTGTTTCTGTACATTATATCAGAATTCTGTTCACACTGGCAACTCAAATCCAGTTTTATTTCTACATTCAAATTCAATTCAAATTTAATTCAAATCGTAATCGGCAAGGGTCTGGGGTACGTTTTAGCTTGGATGCAAAACGATGTTAATATACAAAACCAGCTTTTCCAAAACTACCAGTCTGGCTGCCAGTAAATAACTGTACAGCAATCCAATCCGACCATGTGCAGATATTAGTCAATCCTAAAAATTAGCTTTGAATTAAACGATCCAGATTTGACTGCCGTGTGAACACAGAAAACCAACACCAGCACCGACATCAGATTTCCTCAAACACCACAGCCAGATTCTCCCTGTGTGACTGATGAGAATCAAACATACGAGTCTGTAATATCTTGAGCGATGCCAGATGTAAGATGTGTCATTTCCTGAATCAGTTCCTGTACAGCTCTGAAACGTTCACATGAAATAACCTTGCATGTCAGTTACAGTTTCTGTTTTAGCTTATTTTCCAAGTGGTACTTCCAAAAAACAAAAACAGCCCAACATTTAGACTTTCCTGCACAGATGAATTATACAACTGCTAAATATCTCTCTCTGAGTTGGACTTCATTTAATTACAATGCTTCATGACAACATAACATGATGTTACGTAATAAATAAATCGCGTGGCAGTGTCGGTTTGTGTACCTGGTGGTGAGGAACTCTATGAGTTTACTGCTCTTCTCATCATCTTCAGTGCTGCTCTCCAGATGTTCCACCTCCTCCTGGGCCAGGTGAGGCAGGTTAGAGCTGCTTCCTCCGAGGCTCAGGCTGGAGGAAGTGGAAGAGGAGCTGAGGCCGGAATCTGGAACCGGAGATGCCTGGCCGGTCCGCAGGAAGTCCACACCACCTGAACACAACAAGAAGAGAAAGTAAAACCGGTTGCTATGCAATTATTTCGGTGTTTCAGAGGGTTACTAGGGTGTCGCTACTGTAGGTGGTTGCTAGGGTGCTGTTGCAGCAGGTGGTTGCAACGGTGCTGCTATAGCATGTTTGCTAAGGCGATCCAGATGGTTGCTTACTGCAGTCAAAAGAGCCTCTGCTTTGAACAACAAACTTTGATCAGTGTTTTATGTAACGCCTGCGCCCACAGATTCATCTTTTATGGGTCCTATTGTAAAACATCCTTTTCCCAAAGCATCACGATTGTGTGTCCTGAAATATTCAGGCAAACCAAACAAGAGAACAATAGCAGGCGATGACATTCCAAGAGTGGGAAAATCGAGGACATTACAGAACAATATTTTTATCGCTATAATGTTATGACAAAATCTTATCAGCACGGTTTGGACCGTTTGTTGTCAGGCTGTTAAAGCGTGTCCAGGCAGGGAGACCATACACC
>JBAJNP010001827.1:0-43894 GCA_036877545.1 Yasuhikotakia modesta | reverse complement strand
GTTCCAGAAGTTTCTCTTGTGAAGATAAGAGATTTCTCACCCTCCACCCCATCACAGGATTTCAACATGAGTGCGCTTACCAAAGCGATGCGTCAAATACCAAATTAACGAGTAAGTGCTCATAAAAAAGTGTGAGTGTTATTGAAAACCGTCCTATTTAAAGGACATTTAATAAATCGCACCGTGCCAGAGAAGCGTTTTTATATACACCAGGCATCTGATATTATCCCCCTATTTCCAGGTCTTAAGGTTTCCAAATTAATATTCCTGTTTCATTAGGATAAGGGGCAATTTCATAAGTGTGAAAGGCGGAAATAATTCTGGAAAACTTGGAAAACCAGCAAAGCATTCAGGAGTGAAGTTCAAGTAAACCTTACAAAAACTGTGAAATTTTAAATGTCAAATGATACTATAAAAACAAGCTGTACACTCAAAGCTCAACTTCAGACTTCATGTTTTTTTCTAAACAATTATTTAAAAGGCTGAGGGAATGAGAGGAGCAGAACCTGCGTTGAAGATCTCAGGCTGGTAACAGGGTTTGAAGGTCAGATTTTTGTTGCTGTTCACATCTCTGGTGTTTAACAGAACGGAGGCTATCAGGCTGAAATTGTTGTTGCAGGACAGCGTGATGAGAAGATGCCGGAGAAGTTTCTTACAGTGTTCAAACACTTCAGGACGACAGTGATCCATACCTGAAAACAGTCACAGTCAAACGTCACAACCCATTTAAACTGCCTCAACTGACAGACAGATGAAACAGAACCAAGAGGTTCTACAGACCCAGGAAACAGGCATGGAGCAGAAGAGGGAGATGTAGAGCCCAGTCCTCCTTCACACTGTGGTCCACCACGAGCTCCGTCATGAAGATCACAGCTATGTTACACCTGCACCAGAAACATCTCATGACTCAACACAAAACCCAGCTAACAGCTTTACATTATAAGAACATTTCCATGTTCTAGGATGTTCTACATATTGTGCATAATTTGCTTGGTTGTAGGAACGTAATTCAAACTTTTAATCTGTAACTTTTTAACTGTAACAACTTAAGAAGAACGTTTTTGTGATGCATAACTTTAAGAAAGTTCTCCTAGTATTACTGCCAGAACTTTTGTGACTTAAAGAACATTAGCCATGTTCTAAGAATGTTCCCTGTTAGCTGGGACATCCCTGACCTTTCGAAAAGAACAAAACATGTTTATGACCGTTTGAGAGACAAACGCATTTCTGAGGAGCGTGTTGTGTTGTCATTTTGAGGAGAATCTGGATTGTTTTCATAGTTTTAAACAAAGTATCCGAGAACAAGTTCAGCCGCTGTCACATACGTGTTATCACAGCTATCAGGTCAAAGAGATTCTGACGACAGCAGCTTCTTTTCCATCTGTCTGATAATTATGTGACGTGCTTAAAGATCTGAAGATTACATAAGATGTGGGACTGTTAAAAGTCGTGTCTTATGAAGAGTGATTATGTCTGAGTCGTGTTTTAAAAGCCAGGCATGTATCTGGTTTGACAGGCATCTAAATCTGATTATGAATGTTGTTACGTAATCTAAAGAGGTACAGAAGAACATGGGGAAGTTCATCACAACACTGAGGTTCTTTCAAATGTTGTTTACGGTCTTATGAATTTTGAATAATGCGCAAATAAGCTGCTGTTATATTTAATGCAATCAGTCCTTAGATCTTCTGCATATTAAGATCACAGCAAATGCCATCTGATGTCTGACGTCACAATTTAAAACCTGAAATCTGATAAAGGATCATAATTCTCCAGTTATAAAGCATTTGATTGCTCTTGAAGTTCTGGGTCGTTCATGATGAAAGTCCAGCAGAGGTTCTGACCTGTGCAGGGGTCCTCGCGGGGTCACCGTTTCGGGCAGATAGTCGACCAGCGGCGCCCAGCAGCCGCCATTGGCCGGCATGGGCAGAGGAAGCGGCTGATTGGTCTCCAGAACGCTCATGAGCCACATGGCATAAGGAGGGAGGGGCTCACCTGCACGCGAAATAAAGAGGGTGAAACATTCCTGACGGTCTGCTTTCTATCCGACAGGCATTTAATAAAGCTGGAATCTGTCCTCCGAACACGAATGGTATGCAGACACATCTGTCATGTCTTAAATAAGCATGCGTATCGCTGCAGACGTTTAACCTGCGCTTACAGAAGCAGCGGCACTTAACGCGTTACCTGAGCGAGTTTCAGAAATATCTCAAACTGATGAAGATACAGGACAAGCGTGAGCTTTTAAAGAGATTCGCTTATCCATTATTTACACACCCTCATGTCATTTTAAAACCTGTGAGACCTTTATGTCTGTGGAGATATTTTGAGCAAGTCTCAGTGATTTTCAGAAAAATAGTCATGCAGGTTTGAAATTACATGAGGGTTAGTGAATAATTTTCATTTTTAAGTGAACCTTTCCTTTAAGTTACTGGTAAAAACAATCCTTTTAACAAAGGACGGGAACAGCACTTTCAATTTCCTGCAATGCATCTGAACTTTCCAGAAGTTCTACGACACACACAGTAAATGAATCGTTGCTAAAGCGCATCTGAGTTCTTCAGCCGGAGGTGAGAGGAGAGAGGCAATCTTCACTCACTCTTGTCCTCATCGTAAGAGCCACCGGAGCTGCTGCTGTATCGAGACTCCAGCCGGTTGTGAGCTCTCAGAATGCTGCTTAGCCTTTATAAAACAGAGAAAAACAGCCACACGGTTTGTTAGTTTTGTGCCAAGCGTGTTTGACCAGCAGGTTAACAAATACAGCGGCTTGTTGTGGTGTAGCTCAGTGGTTAAGAGTTGGTATGGTAACCCGGAGGTTGTTCCACAGTTTTAACCCTCACAAAACGTGAAGTATAAACAAATATCTGTGTGTCTTTGAGCCAGAAAAATGTAGCTTATAAATGATGAATTACAGTAAAATTTTTATGCACGAGGTGCTGGAAACCATCATCAAAACAGGATCAAGGAAATAAACAACATTCATGCAGAGACTTCATAAACAGTGGCTCACACACAGTATGTAAAGCACGTGGTTTTTGTGGGACATACCTGTCGTCACACTCCTTTGCGACGGGCGAGTCGTCAGGATCGGGAATGTTTTCCTGACCAGGTGTCATTGTTTTGCTGGATGTTGGACCTGTAAAGACATTTATTTATATACAGTAACAGAACAGCAACATGCACATTCTGCAGTGTTGTTCTGGACTCTATTAACATTTACGCTTGCTATGAAAATGTACAAACATCTACTAACAACTTAGGAATAACGTTTTTGTCACGATTGTCTTGTATTTTAATTTTAAGTATAATTTTTAAAATGTGTAGTGATATTGTTGACATTAGCTTAACCTTAACCTATTTTTCAGATTGCTAAATGGTTTTATATTATACTGTCCTACAATTGCTCTGAATTGTTGTTTTCTGTTTGGTTTGGTTTGATGTAAAGCTGCTTTGCAACAAGTAAAGGATTGTGAAAGTGCTATATAAATAAAAATGAATTGAATTGAATGATATACATTAAGTTCTCCTAACATACAAGTTACAGGAACTTGAGATGATGGGAAACCCAAGCCCTAGGGTGGGTTTAGAGATGATGTACCAGAGATGACGTTGATCTTGCTGGTGGCTGAGAAGCGGTAGAACGGAGGATTATCGCAGTGAAGCACAACTGGGTTGACAGGGTCCGTCTGCTGAAGTTCATACAGAAGCTCCTCCATGGTTTGAATGGTGTTGTTACGGCACAGGTAGATCACCACCTTCTTGATCTGAGTGTGACCGGAGAGAGAACACAGGAAATGAACCGCTAGCCATTAGCAGTGCTACTGTGGCTACAATAAACCCTCAAAAGTTAAATGTTATACAAATAAACAGAAGTAAAAATGTGTTCATGCACCACTCACATGGGGCAGTAGAGGGGTGTCGCTGCTGACCCCACATAAGCTGATGAGAAACTGCAGAGTGGTCCTCAAATTATTACCCCACCGGTCGTTACTGACCAGAGCGTTCCAAGCGTTCTCCATTTCTGCACCTGGAACATCATCTCCATACTGGCAGGAACACAACATGCTAGATTAAGAACCATCACAGTTTTGAAAAGCACAAAACCATCACGAGACACTTGCATACCTTTGCAGTCATGAACATGAGGTTGTTGAGGACCAGCGAGGAGGCCTGCAGTGATCCCCAGCCTGTACCTCTGAGAAGATGAGGCGGTGAGGTGTTGGGTGTGTAGATCCTTCTGCTGTCTCCAGAACTGCTGGAACTTGAGATGGAGGGCAGCAGACCTCCATCCACTAGCTCGATGTTACTGAGCCATGGAAGCAGGTAGGTCAACATGACCTGACGCCCGTTTGGGTGGGTGGTGGGGAACCTCTGACTGACCTCTGGAGATGATAAAGACAGACAGGAATTCATAGACAGGAACTGTGGGTCCAACATGTGGGTGGCATCCATTTTAGTTAAGCATTAGAAGATTCAAAGCAAAGCACAAATGTTTTGTAGATAAATTCACTTCTGGACATGTGCTAGTGATGTAACTTCCTATGGGTGGAGATTGCGAGTGGAATAAATGCATATTCAGTCTCCACAGTGTCTCCATCCCTCTGTTTAGTACCTGAGAAAAGGGGCAGAGTGAGTTCAGGATACATCCTGGCCAGCTGCTTGGAGAGCTGAGACCCAGAGAGACTGTAGAGGGCGGGCAGAGGTCCGTGGGAACCATACAAGATACCTCCACTCTTCTGTTCCACAATCCTCTTAGAAAACACACACAGCTTGGCCTCCAGAATCTGTTCAAGCAGAAAAAACATACAGAGATCTCCACAAACGCAACATCCAATCCAACAATCACTGTTATTTCAGCTCTCTCACCAGCATCAGCTGCATGGCGATCTCATAAATCTCACGGTTGGTGTCAGACGCTTTGAAGAGAACAAGGTTCAGCAAAGTCACAATATCGCTGGAGTAGTTCCTGTTAAGACAGATCATCACCGTTTACACCGAATGTCAATTGATGTCACTTTGGCTAAACGATGGGGCCTCGGTCCAAACACATGTCAGATCTTGGCACTTGATACTGTACTGCGCTGTATGCTATTGCTAACGCATTATCATTAGCACAAAACCCTGGTGAATGCTGCCCAAATCTCTAGAGAATGACTTTTTTGTTTACTGTGGGAAAACTGGCAGGTGAAAGAACTTTGATTTATTGGGTATTGTGTAAGTTTGTTGTTATTTAAATGTTCACAATGTCGTACTAAAGACAACAGATTAGCGAGCCATTGACGAAACGTTAAAACGTATTGATGAGGAAAGTTTGAACTGACAGTAATGAAAGCAATCGCTGTCTGCCTCTGAAACGCAACAGGTCCAGTCTGCCAATGTTTGCATGTTAATTAAACTGGAACATTCAACATTTGTGTGTTTTGTTGGGTCTGCGGTACCTGTTTCCACATACTGTGGCGATGGCTTTGAAGCAACCAGAAGCCAGCTGGCAGGAACCGGTGTAACATCGGTCCACAGCCCAGTTAAACAGATTCAACTGATCTGGGTTCAGCTGTAATAACAGAACCACCACCTCACAGCCCAGCTGATGCACCTACAGGAAGATCAGGATCATTTTCTTGTTCTTGTTTTACATATTTTAAGTCCAGAAATTAACATTAATATTCAACATTTTCTGAGTAACGCAAACAACACACTGTTCATTAATAAACTAGCTAACAGAGAACATTCTTGGAACGTTGGCTAACATCACAGTAGGAACAATTTTAAAGACGAGTGTGCTGGTTTAGCATTAGCAAAACCGGTGGCTGATGTACAGTACAGTATGTGTGTCATGTTGTTTCAGAACAGCGAGTCCAGTGCCGGCTCTCATACCCGCAGATCCTGGCAGGCTAGGATGTTATCCAGCCACTTGTAGAGGTAGCCATCAGGAGACAGACCCACGTTGTCGAACACGGGACCACAACAAAGCACCGTCGACATGGCCTGTGAAAATCAGAAATAACAACATTCTTTCTCTTAACTTGGAATTTCCTGTTTTGAGGAAATCAGGTCCTATCGTGTCTGCTCGAAAAAAACATCAAAGCAGCCGGGAAGAGGCGCTCGGATCGTGTTCTGGATGTTTGGATGACGGCAGGGTCCTAAAATTACACACTTTTATAATCTCCACAACACCAAACGTGATAACCTCCCAACAGCCGCCTTTTCTATTACAGTGACACAAGAAGCCACACATACACACACAAACAATCAGGCGAACAGGTTTAGACGTAGAGGTCATTTTTTCAGAAGCTTTAATGTGGATGAACCCGATTTGAACTGTGTGTTACACATCATCAGTCTTCGGTCATCATTCGTCAAGTTTTGTCTGTTTGGTATGTCTGTCCACACTGAGGTCTTGCGCTTTAAATGACTACAGGGTTTCCCGAGCCCTGTGTGCTATAAGAAGACCTCTGGAGATAAAATTAGTGCAGTGCGAATTACAAACAGCACTGACTTCTAAAATTAGACACAGGGTCTTTACAAACACACATTTAAGAGACAACTGGTTTGTGTATGTGCGTCTGGGTGGTCCTGGTATTGACTACATTATGGGATCCAAATGTATGTAATACCAGTAAATTTGGACCTTGTGGGGACTGTTTAGAAAGTATTCTGTAATTAGATTAATTCTTTAGGTCTATACAGTCAATAAAACAAATCGCCCAGTATAACAAAACTTAGACAAAAATGAAGTATGTACTGTACTACAATACCTTTAGTGCACAGTACTGGTATCGAGTAATCTGATGGTTCCGGTCGCTGTAACGATCTAGGGGCGTAAACATGATGCTGAAGGGGCCGGCCCATTGGCTAAAGAGGATGAAGAGGTGGTGTCGAAGACTTTGTTGAGGGAAGAGAAAACGGCGATGATCCACTATAAAGAGAAACAGATCAGATGTCAAAACAAGGAAGTAAAAACAGACAAAAAACAAATTAGACACCAACACCCTCTTCTAACGACTGGATTAATCCAGTAATCCAGACATAACCGTGGGGACAAACGTTATTGTTAGCCAAACAATGTTGTTTGGATGAACCGAGTGAACTTCAAGTCTTTTTTCTTTTCCAGAATGACAACAGCTCTCCTTACAGAGCGAGATCCTTAAGGACCAATTTCTGGAGCTGGGTGTTGCTCTATGACTCTGCCACAAACTGGATCTTCATCCGTCCTGCTAATGCCGGCACCATCTCCTAAATTAAGCTCAACATCCTGCGAGTGAATATAKTGTTGCCTAGCAACAAATTCTATTTCAAAAACAAAGCAAATGTGAAACAAATTCAGGAGCGAAACGGACTTCCTGTCAGTCGGAGTGATGTCACGACTATTAATGAGGCAAATAAATATTCAAAGCAGAAAGGATATGATTATTATTCATGAATCAAAACAAGCTGTTCTGTAAATATCCTTTAGTCTTTAGAGAGTTACACTGACTTCTAAATGAGGAGGAATTACTTAAAAGTGAGTCACTGTTTGGCACGAAGTTACCAGCCCATGATGGAAACAGAGAAAAGGACATTTACTATAAACCACATTTTGTCAGAAGAATTTTCTGCTACGCCTTAAAGGAAAAGTTTATCCCAAAAAGTGAAACTTCTTCCATCACTCATTGACTTCCATTGTATGGACACAAAACCACATTTCTCAAAATATGCTTTTGTGTTCCACAACAGAAAAAAATCATACAGGTTTAAAATGACATGAAAGTTGAGTAAATGATGGAAAAGATTATTTTTTTGGGTAAACTATCCCTGTAAAAACATGAAACAATATTTAAATCTTTATAAATCTTCACAAGATTATCAAACTTGAAGTTTGTCAACTTTCTGTTTCTCTTTACCTGGAACGCACTGTATAAGGTTGGCCGTCATGGCGCTGAAGTGAGCTCGGATGTCTCGGAGAATCTCCATGTCTTTGTCATTCTCAGCTTCCAGAAGCATCCGTGTCAGATCCACATACTCGAGGAAGAGAGCGCCCAGGGCCAGCGTATCACGTTCCAGTGCTCCATTGGTGCTGAGAAACAGACAGAGAGAGAGACGGTTTCATGGCGAGAGGCAGTGGGGAAGTTCTGTCCACCTAATCCATCGTGAAGCTGCTCTAACCTGTCACTGATGATTCCAGCATCTGCCAGCAGCTCAAAGATCCTGAGGAGCTGAAGTCTGAGGAGATCTCGTCTCTCTCTGCGCTTCTTGTTCTGAACGAACATCCACAATGTCAACTACTGTACAGCTACCATCATACAGTTACAGTATCAAACATTAATACCACGATACTGAAACCAAATCAAATAATAATACCACAGTGTGATGGTAAATGTTTTTGTATGAAAAAGTGTTTAAACACATTGTTTGTAAAGCGTAGTTTGTGTCTCTGTTGTTTTTCTCACAACAAAATATAGTTTCTTATTTGTTTACAAAGAAGAGATTTGTTTATTAAGACTGTCCTGCAACAAGAAAAAATGTTGACAGCTTTATGGATATTAAATTATTCAAATTAAAAATCAGTGACATTTATGCTTGTGTATGCAGTTTATATTGAATATTAATATTTAAAAATACAAAATATAGTTGGTAAAAATATTTATTGCAGTTTCTGTAAGAAATCATCGCCAGGCATAATTGGTAAGCTGTACATATATAGTGTTTACAGTGTGACAGTACGTCACCTGAGTGCAAAATTTACAGTAAAACAAATTACAACGCAGCAGCTGATTTGACTGAAGAAGCAATGTGATCTAACTGACCTCAGGTCTCCGTTCCAAAGCTTCTTTCATCAACGGATGCAGTTCCTCTATGAGCTCTCTGTGCCAAACACATCAAACACAAAATACAGCGTCAATGAAACAATCAATACTGCAGTGCAACACTTTATACACCAATTATTGCCATTCCTATAAATACTTCAATGATTCCAGGAACTGAAATAACTAATGCAACATGACCTTAGATCGATGATTTGGAGGATTCATGTTTGATATTAAACTACAATCTGTAAATGTAAATGTCTCTCTAGCGCCATCTCTGTTAAAAATAAATCTGCAGGTTACTTTAAGTACTTTAATACAATTTTTTCTTAAGTTATTCCTAAGACATTTCTCAGGAAATCAGACCCCACAACTTAAATTATAAATGATTATTATAAACTTACAGTTTATAGTTTGAAGGCTAATCTGTTTTTGCTCAATAGCAAATTTTTGTTCATCTTTTGCAGCTCACAAGGAATAAATCAAGTCAAGTAAAAATAGGTGGACGTTCACACAGTCTAATAATGAGCCAGTTTAAATCTAGATGTGACCGTGTGAATAGAATTACGCAGTTAACCAGACATCGTTTCATGAGATTTAATGGGCCGTTTAGAGTTACAGTATCAGTGAGATACAGTGTTTGTGTTTAGCTTGATCACATTTAAGGAATTCTAAAGAATGACAAGCGCTCACAGAATGAAAACACCAGACGTGTGTTAAACTCTTATCTCTGAAAATCTCGCTGAACTGACATCTAACAAAACATCAAGTATTTACAGGCCGGCTGGTTTTAAACTGTTCCCAACGTCATGATATCTTACAATCATTCAAGCTGCAGAACAACCTTAACAGCAAAAAACTGTTCATACTGTATCCTGATTTGCAGCAGTGAGTTTATAATAATGATTTATAGTCGTAACTGTCTGTCAACAGTAAACAAAAAGATCTGGCTTCATATCCCAAGTGTGGGATAACGTGTGTGTTAGAAACTTGTCCCGCAAAATGTCTTAGCAAGTACTCTGCAATTCTATCTTTCAACAGAGATGCCGCTAGAGAGGCATAAACGTTTCAAATGGCAGTTTTAAGTGCAAACAGGGCAATTATCTCAATCAGTTTCACAGACGTTTTCTGACAATGTGGTGTCTTGGAAGAACTACAGTGTAATCGTACAAATGTCTTCTGTAAACGATAAATAATAATGTTACAGTATAACCTGAAAATGAGCGAGTTTGTGCGTCCGAATCCAAGAACCAGCGACTCTGTGATTTCGATGCTCTCTGATCTCATCAGAGGCACCAGCTGCTTTAAAAGCCAAGCTACAGACGGGCTCCCCAAAATCTGACAACAAACAAAAGCTTTTAAATCAATACAGTGTGTGATTCTGTCAATCAATTAACAAATAAATGAATAGCTCATATTACAGTAAGTAAAACAGCTCTGTACTGATGTGACACGATAAGACTGGACAGAACCTTGTTGTCGGAGCTGCTGTTGCTGTCAGTGCCGGGCGTGATGATCTCAGTCGTGGACGCCCGGAGGTGACCCGGACTCATGATGCTGGGCTTGGCCACCCCAAAACAAAGAATCAAGTAGTTTCTCCAGAGAGACACAAAACTGTCTGCCGAACCGACTGAGCTCGTCTTCTTGGCATTGGCTGGGATGCTAAAAACATCAAAATGTTCAGCTAATCTGTGTGACTGAGGTAAAGTAAAAAAAAAAGCAAAAACTCACCAAAAATGAGTTAATAAATAATAAATTAACTGTAAAACTGCATTTAGTTTCATACAATCAAGACATTTTAAAGGGACAATGAAATAGTGTTGAGTCATGCTCTGTTATTATGCATGTATATAAAAATAAGGGCAACTTAAATAGTACAGTGTTGTTGTGGTATTATGGTTGGAGCCACAAGTGCCATTAACGTATAGAAAGCCATTAACAATTTAAACCTAAAGGAAGAGATAGAGTCTGTGCTTAAAACCGGTCTTTAGTCTGGTCTACTTACAGCAGAACTCAAGTGCCTCAGCTATAAATACAGTTTAAAAGCAGCTGTAATATAAACGCTGCTGATAACAACTGCCCCTCACCTGGGCTCCAGCAGGGGCAGGAGCAGCTGCAGGCGGGTGAAAGCGTACGGCCAGGCGTAGCTGAGCGCTGTGGGGCAGTGTTTGGGCAGAAACTCCTGCCTCAGGAAACTGAAGAGGCACAGAGCCCAGGGCTCCTTCAGAGACTGAGCCAGGATCCACACGCGAGACGGGCTCCTCACGTCATAGTGGCTCCCGACCAGAGACCCGTTCCACTCCACCAGCCACTGGAGGTCAGCCCGCTGCCCCACGGGGAGAGACGCCTGCAGGGCCGAGGAGAGAGAACACGGGTCACACAGGAACGTCAATGTACCTCATTTTACCAGAAATCAACCGTTTGATGAAGCTAAAGTGACAGGGATGTTTACAACATGTGGGTCTCATTTATAAGTTGTGTAGATAAACTGAGCTGTACAGAAAAGACAGGAAGCCCACATATGGACCTGGGTGCAGCGTTTATTATGCTAACTGTGTTGTAAATATTGTTGACAAAATAGTATTTATAAAATTGACCTTAAACATGCGAACGATTGTTCTAACTACACAACGTGCTGGAAATTAGTTTATCATGTAGAATATCTACAGTACAACATTATAAATCTGGAAATGTTTTATTTATTGTGGTAGTACAGTATGTTAAAGTTTAAGGACAGCGTTTCTTAAACGTTCAGAACAGAAGAGACCTTGTAGCTCTACAGAGACACACTCTACAACACTTCCTCAGTCCGTGTGAGACCGCAAAGAGCTGAACAGAGAAGCACTTACCGAGTCGGCCACCACCACATGGGCAAAGCTCTCCAGAACCACTGGGCTCAACTGGTCCAGTACATCAATCATGGGTCTCTCATCGTCCTGTGTAGTGTGAGAAATACAAACTTTAACCCTAAACTGAGGTTGAGGGCTGAGGGTTCGTTTCATGATGTTCTTACCTCAGTCTGTCCAATGGTGAGAAAGATCTGCCGGACTTCCCGAAGGACGGACACAGCTAGTTTGCGTGTGGCGGTTTGGCAGGAGCACAGGAACACTAAAGCCAGACCCTCAACAGCGTGCAGTACTGACGAATGAGGCGTCCGATCGGTGGGCAGCCTGGAACTCGAGCTACTCTGTAGCAACTACGGAGCAAGAGATCAAGATTAAGAGTCTGGAACATCTCATATTTTTGTCCTACTCTTCATCTCTACGATTAAAACACTCATTCTCCCACTGAATAAGCCGTTACCTCAGTGGAGCAGATCTTGGAGTCTGGACTCTTGCAGGGGGTAAGAAGGGCCAGTTTCCACTGGGTGAGTAACTGAAGCAGCAGTCTGAGCGAGGAGTCCAGCAGAGTCTGGTGGGTGTCATGAACTTCTCGCAGCAGAAAGCTGCAGTAACCGAGCAGAACTTCTTCCCTCCAGTCCGAGTCCACCAGCAGGCTCTGCAAAGAATTCTGGGCTATCAGACGCAGTTCATCATCCATATGGATGGTTAACCTGCCAGGAAAACAAGAACAGTATATAATAAACATAAAGAATGCTTCTTCACAGCTGGTCCGTATTTCAAACATGTTCATGGAAAATAAAGAATGATTTTGTGCTGTGGTAACATCTGTGATTATGTAAACAACATCCTAAAGAAGTTTTTGAGCAGTTCTAAGGAAGTTTTAGTTTCACACTGCAGTTTTAGATGTTTTTTAAAGGTTTTAGAAGAAAGAGTTTATAAACCCTGTGAAACTTTAAAAATAACCTTTGAAATTCCAAAATCTTCCATTACTGTGCAGAAGCTTCTGCAGCCCAGCGGAGGAAGTTCACGGAGAGAGATCAACTTTAGTCTGAACTATCTGTCTGACCTAATGGCTTAAACATGAAGAATTAAGCCTGTACCAGGACATCCTATTCAAGCCGAGAGCTCACATTACTGACGCTCTCAGGAAACCTGACCGCCGGGCGAGTCGACCAATCAAATGCTTCCCTCAGCCTTTACACACACTCACCGAGACAAAAGGTCTATGAGCTCTGACTTCGACATGCCATCGGGAAGAATGCGTGGAATAGCAGCCATGCATGTTCTGAGGAGGTCGATCTTGGGCTTTCTCTCGCCTCTGCCGGTACAGAAAGACGTTGCGTGAGTTTGCAACAATTCATTGTTTACAAATGAGAAGTCAACGATCACATTCCTATCGGTCGGATTGGCCTGGAACGCTTTGTGAGGAGTTTACTTACGTGATCATGTCTTCCGGTTCTTTGTTTAGCATCTGTGCATTACTCAGCATCATACAGCGGCCCACCTCTTTATCCAGATGCCTGAGGATGTTGTCCAACGCTTTCCTCACGTGAGGGTAGTACAAGGACATTCCTGAGCGGTTGCAAACACAGTGACAAAGTGTAACAGAAGGTCAAAACTCACAAATAACACATTATTATTTTGTGTTTTTTGTATAAAGTGTAATTGTGACATGTTTCTTAAAATGAAATGCCAACTGACTGCCAAAAAGCCAAAAAACTTTACATTTTTTACATGCATTACATAACTTTACAAAACAATAATGTTTTTAATCTCAAGTGTTTTTTTAAACTTTTTAGAGCCACAGTTAAATGATGCTAGTGGTCAACATAAACGTCCTGGAGGATCAAATTCTTGTAAAGCACAACAGATTAACTCACCAATGACCTTTGCCTCCTCCTCAGTCAGAGGTTTGTTTAGGTACGTCTTCTTGATGCGTAGCGTGTTCCCAGAAGGCAGTGTGGCTCCGGTGTTGGGCATGGGAGGTTCCCCATCTTTCTGCTGTAGTCTGTCAGCAATGACCAGGAACGCTCGGAGACCAATGTTCATTCTCTACAAAACACAGGCCAACAAACCAGTGAGTGAGCGAATCGTAAAACGTAACATAAAATAATGCTACTAAATCAAATCCTTCACCTCCGGATTAAGACTAAAGGCTTTTGCGGGTTTCCCGACGTACAACAGATCAAAAATGACTTCTTTCATCGCAAAGTCAAGTCTTTCCTGTACGGGAGACAAAGAATAAGAAAATGTGACTAATGTTAGCGACTTCACGATGATGATGATGATGATGTGGTACGCAGTAAACATGCAGTGCTCCAAATTACGATTAGAAACTTGCTGCGACGTTTCTGAGTACGTGTTTTGGCAACAATGTTAAACCCTCTGCAGTTTTTACAACAAACAAGAGTTAAGTCTACAGTACTAGCTGGAACAGATTAACACCGAGGTCTTGTGTTGGTTTGTAATGTTTTTTGTTGACACACCTGTGCGATAAACTGAATGATCTTAACAAATATATTGAGAGGCATGTCTTTAGGCACCACACTCCGAGATCCTTTGGGGAACAGAGTTGTCACAATAGAGTTGAGCCGTCTGTGGGGAGAGAAAGTTGTGTCAACCAATAACAAGTTAAGAATCAGACAGACACACAGACAACACATGAAGATGATCAAAGCACGCTAGCACAGATAACTTGTTATAATTAGCCTTCCATTAGAGTGGCAGACCTGAGCGTGACCCCTTTAAAAATAAACGTTTATTAAGGGATTCAATTTCTGGTTTGGAAACAGGATTGATCTCTCGGGGTTTATTGGTGTCTGGTAGCTGCTGGTAAACCAAAATCTCACATCATCTTGGTATGTGGTGTGAAATCTGAAGTTTGTGAGGTTTATGACCTGTTACAGTAAACTATGTGCTGACAACACCGTGTTTCTAAATGTTCTGAGCTTCTTATGATCCTTGTGGTACCAGAACCACCTTCTCCTCCCATGTCTCAGATATCCAATATCATGCCATACTCCCCAATGATAGATTACTCTCTTCCTGCTTCTTAAATTACTTAACCTCTGCGCTAGTATGCATACTATACAAAGTATAGAGCACAGAATGACATCAAAATCATTGTTTTTATTAATAACTACTTTTTGAAATGGTTACGGTTTCATAATGTAATTTGCTTCTATCCATACTTCCTTTAAAGGGTACAGTAAGCAGTATTTTAAGCATGCTGTGCTCCGTTCTGAACACAACCCACAATTCAACAATTACCACAACTTCCTCTTTTGGTGTTTTAATCTTCTGTGTAATCTTTCCTAAACAACTGCCAGCACATGACAGCTAACAATTAAGTTGCAAGAACGTTTCTCTAACATTCCCAAGCAACAAAAACAAGTTATTTTAAATGTTTTAAGAATTTTTTATAAAACTGTTATTCAAACATCTTTTAATTCTGTAACATTTTTACAACGTTCCACTAACAACTTACGAATAACATTTTTAATACACGATAAACAAAAATTCTACTAGCGTTACCGGAAGAACATTTTTAATACCTTTGAGGGAGCTTGATCAATCTATTGTGCATTAGCTACATGTAAAGTCCAAACTTGCTCACTGTTTAGCCCTGGCCCTGAAACGCAAGCATGGGTGTGTATAACGCTCAGTATGCCGAGCCTTCCAATCCCAATGGACCATCCATGTTCCAACATCCACCACCCATGACTACCAGCCCCCCCCCAGTTCTCTCTCCTTCCTCCACCCATTTCTGGTCAACACCGTGGGTAATTACCCAGCCTCCATCCCCTCCGCCGGGGCGAGACAGCTGTAATAAATTGCTTGTTTACTTGGCTCCCTGCTTCCACGTAGAAGATCTGAGGGGTGTGGTTGCACCCTGATTCATTCGTGTGACGGGCCAGGGAGGGACAGGGTACAAACTCTTGTTTTTGTTTTGTTTTTTTTGGCTCTCTTAGACCCTCTAAGAAAGCTGGCATTCATGAGACAGCCTGGATTATGTAAAAACAGTTTGGTCCAATGTGAGTTCCAGTGCTGGATCCTGCCAGTTGATGCTGGTTTATTGCTGGTCTAAACGGAGAATCGCAACCATAGCCCAACTTCTCCTGGTGTCCAGTTTTCAGGCCTGTCTTTGGAACTTTAGTGTCTTTAAAACTGAAACCTAACGGATGACAAGCAGCTACAGGTCAGAGACGCACTTACCCTTGCGTTGCAGTGTTGCTCTCGCATTTAATGCGAATCATGTAGACCCACAGGAGTCTGTAGAGGGACTCCAACGCTACCCGTGCCATTTTGGGGTCCTTGCTCTGTAATGAAGCATAATTCTGACTTATAATTCCAGTTGCACTTACAAATGATGTACAGCTATAAACCCGCACTGTACCTTTAAATTGGAGAGGCAGTTGTTGAGAAAGACATGCCATCTGTTGAGGAAAAACTGCTTCTGACTAACACACAGCAAACATGTCACCAGCGGGTAGAGAGCCTGAAGAAACAGAAACAGGGTAAATCATGATCAAAAGGTTTCTTAAACGTTAGGACTACGTTAGAATGTCATTAAAACAAAACTGACCAGAGAATGTTTCTTTCTTGTTGACAGATCCAAGGTGGTGTCATACAAGCTCTCCACAAAGTTCCTCAGGCAAGGAACGTTTACCTCATTTTTCACAGCCTACCATGAAAAGAAAGACAGTGGAAAATCAGAATAAAAACCTAATTTTATCTTTTATTTGAACATGAAATGGACAGATACGCAATATAAATTATACTTTCTCAAATATATTTTCTCAAAATACAGTCGCCTGGTGTAACAAACGAGTTGCAAAGTACTACTGTAACCCCTTTTCATGAGAACAAAAAGATCTAACCGCTGCAACAGGAACAAGAATTTCCACAAAGAGACCAGCCAAAGCGTGTTTGATGTCTTTGTCCTTCACTTCCAGGAAATACTGCGCACACTCCTGTGACAGAACGAAGCAGAACATTGGAGAACATTGGAGAACTTCAGCACGCGCTGTACTACCGAGCGTCTGGGTTCTGTACCTGCATGAACTGAAAGGAGGCTTCAAACTCCTCTACGGGATACATCTTCACCCTGAAGAACTTCACGCCCATGATGAGGCTGATGGTGCTCTGGATCACGTACGGGTTCTGTTCCTTCTGCCGAAGTTCCTTCAGCTCAGTCAGGAACCTCTTCTTCACAGCAGGAAACCTGCACATGCAGAACACCACTCACACATGCATCTCAGCTTTCGTGTATGACTGTTCCAAAGCCTGCAGGACTGCATGAATCCCACTGCGGTGGTGCTGCTACACTCTCATAAATAAGGCAGTAACCCAGTTAACAAATTTAGATTGTGGAAACGTTTCCCTAGTGTTTCCCCAAGCTACAAAAATGGCAAAAAGTTATTCTGAAACCTCTAAAAATGTTCAAAAGTTTCCCATTTTTAGATTTTAACACTATTTAACACTTTTAACACTATTTAACACTACTGCTGTGTTATCAGAACGTATTTCTCAATTCTGTAACGTTGTTACAAAGCTCCCATCTTCCATAAAAATAACGTTTTTGATAAGTATGATATATAACAGTAAAAAGTTATCACAAGAACATTTTTGATAACAGTGAACATTAGCCAATGTTCTGAGAGTGTTGCCTGCTAGCTGGGAAACCACCATGTATAATCACCAAAACCCTGATAACAGATTTGAGACATGCACACAACAGTTTCCCAGAATGCCTCACACTTTTGGGCAGCTGGTGGATCACAGTTGTTCTGGAGAGCAGCCCTCAGATTAGAAGAATGATGATTATGTGGAAGATGTTAAGCATCCAGACCACTTGGAAGCTACGAGTCCTGCTGAAGATCTGGAGACTCGTATAAACAAAGGCTGATTTCCAGACCAAGTATGGTGGACGTTCATTTAGGAGGCTACCTGACGTTACTGCAGATCTTTAAGACCTGACTGAAGTTCTGCTTTGAGAGAACTTCCTGTGATCAACCACATGTCTCAGAAACCATGTTCTCCATTGATAAACGTCAGCAATAACTTCATATCATTGTTGGACTTACTTTGCTTGTGCTAAAATTCCAATGACTTCCGCATAAAGATCAGCTATAATGTGCATGTTGGTAGTGTTGGGACCCTGATACCTGCTCACAATAAACATACAGACAACAGAAATGCAGCTGAATGCGTTTATGAGTTTATACAAAACCAAAGCAAAATATAGACTGAAAAACATCTCACCCCTCTTTGTATTTGAAGTGCTTAAAAGCCAAATTAATCACTTCATGGACCAAACCATCCATAACCGGGTGCAGGGGCATCTGGTCACCAAAAACAAATGAATGAAATTTAATGAAGGTCGAAACGCAGGCAAAGGCGGCAAATTTACATATTTAAATAAAATGTATATATATTTTTTATGTGAGGTTACCTGTTTAAGAACCTCTATGAGTACAAGCGAGAAGATAAAATCCATGGCCAGATCTCTCCTCTCCAGCAGATAATCTTTCTGTTGCTCATCACTAGGAAAAGGAGAAATTAAACAGATTATGTCACTCGATTTGGCCTCCGTCCTCACATTCACAGACTAAAATATCACTTCATTACAACAGAGTTTTGTGCTTCAGCTATCAGAAGCAGAAAGACCGAGATATTTTGGAAACTTTGTGTCAAATTACACAAATTATTGTCATGAGTTACAAGCCCAAGTGATGACATTAAGTGAATGATATGGTGATACGGTAAAAATCGGATATGGTTAATAAACCGTATTTTGTTTATACTCTAACATACAGTTGCCTTTAACAGAGGCAGATATGAACTTTAAACCCAAAAGATTTTTTTAACTATATATATTTAAAATAAATGAGGCACATTTGCAACAATCAAATATAATGATGAGAATCAAACTCACGTTTTGGACTTTGTATTGGAACGCGGCCTGTACTCATGGCATTCATCATCAACACCGTTTTGTCTTTTGTACCAGTCAAACAAGGTCCGTAAGATGGACGGCAGACAGTACTCAGCTAGAGAACTCATGGCGCTGATCAACTGACAGAAACAGATGAACAAGAATGAATAATTAAACTATAACACACTCAATGCACGGCATGTTGTATCTTTAACTGTGAATGTAAAAATAACACAACGCAAAACAGCTAAACGTTTAAGAGCACCAGATGAGAATGAATGTTTTTAAAATACAGGAGTGAATTGAAAATGTTGTGGAGATTTTGTGTGTTTGAAAGAATCAACAAATAAAACAATCTGTTCTTCTGTCAACAAAAGAGAAGCATCATATATGTTTGAAACATGGAACAGTTTTTATGACATGTTAACGTTTGATTGATCTAGTAATTTAATCCTCAGTATACAGGAGTGAAGTGAGCACAGAGATGTTTCCTCTGGAGTTTGTGTGAGTGTAACGCGTGTTCATCTAATTTCCAGGATGCAGAGAAAGCGACAAGGAGGGGAGAGAGTTTGTGTAATAAGTGCAGGAAGGAAAGGCGGCCCCTGGTGAGGACGCGGCACACAGGAAAGGGAGGGGAAGAGGCGGCGCTGGAGCCGAGAGCAAACACAGCAAGCTCTTCATTCCCAAAAGAGCCCTGGGAGAAGAATCGTCTCTCAGTGAGGCTGCTGAAAGCTCAGAGGATCATGGGTACAAACACAGCCCTGTGAGCTCTGAATGAGCTCTGCTATTCACCTGCCTCCAACACACACACACACACATACAAACACACACACACACACACAAACTAACAAATTCAGGGCAGGGAACACACACTCCACCCAACTCAGCAGTCAAAACGTCCTTTCATTCAGTGTTTACTCAGTGTTCAAATGTTTCTGGAATTAAATTCTGGGTTTTCAGCGATTCAGACAGTATTTGACATCACAGCCAGCAGATCTTTGGCAAAGTCATCGACAAACTTTGTATTTGTTTAGCAAAAAAGCAATACGCTGATCTTGATTTTGAAATTATAACTGCAGCATCAGAAGATGTTATTATGTGTAGAATGATAATAATGAGATTTTACAAATTGTTTAAAGGTCTTATGCAACACACAACATCTCCATTGTGGATCTGATATAAAACTCTGTTATCTAATTTGTCAGGGATAAAAATAGCTGCATTCAGTCAGTAAGATCCACATCATGCGTTTACAGACGTCAGTCTCAGTGCTGTAAAGGCCAGACAGATCCATGAATCTATTTTAATCATTTAAAAAGTCAGATTAATTTTTGGCAGACGAGCATCTAAAAAGGCTCCCTGCTGTCTTTCCTCTGGGACATCTGTCCAAAAACTGGACCTGAGTGTGTGTGTGTGTGTGATGAACTAAGCAAACGTCACTCACTTGGTCAAATTGCGGATCCTCACCCCTCTGGAGAGACTTTATCAAAGGTTTTTCCTGTAAAAACAATGAAGGTTTTTCAAATAGGACAAAGGGACAAAGGATAGAGTTTGTTCTTTCAGTTTTAGGTTTATATTTTAGTCAAGTGAGTCTAACCCCACACGGGTTAAAAAGTTAAAACCATTTTAAATGTTAAAACAACAAATATAGTGTTCAAATGTGTTCCCTTTAATACAATCAATGAGACTGAAAACATAAATGATCTCAGCATCTTTCACAGTCTGACTACAGAACACAAGATGGTGAAACTAAACGGACCTGCATCCTGTTCCTAAGATCTGTTTTTCTTCTCCTTCAACTAATTCATCAACTGATTGTCCAATGGATTACAAAACTAACTTTCTTCAGACAAACCAGAGTTGCAAAACTGACTCAGCTATTCAACACTTTTAAAGCAGCAATCCATAACTGTGGCCTCTCTACTGCCATCTCTGTCTGAAACGTAAAATTGCAGGTAAATCGTGGAGTTTGTTTCCTAATGTCAATCACAAGTTTTAATTCTAAGCATCAGCTTTAAGAACAAAGAACAAACTACAAACGCTGCACCATCTGCACCAGTATCTGCACACGTGACGCAGTAGCCGGATCTTACTCACACTGTTTACAGGCAGCTATTTCCTGTGAAACTGAACCCAACGGCTCTAATTATAAATCGTTATAGTTTAAGTTTATATATTATAATCTTACTGCTGTGAATCGGGGGAAAACAGACCGTGTTGATGCCTGATTTTTGGTCTTTTTAACAAGAAACAGTAATGGATTGCAGCTTTAATGTTTTGTCAAATTTGGTGACAGTATTTTAAAATACATTCCTGACATTGGGCTTTAAGACACACTTGGCTTGTCACATGTAATACTTTCGGAGGATGTTAAATTAAGTTTGAGCTCATTCAGCCATCTGCAGCCCTCGTCTGTCTCAGGTTAATCAATATTTCAGGGGCTGAAGGCATTTCAGGGCGAAACAGATGAGAGAACAGCGCATCTCTCCTGTAAATCTTGTATGTTAGGGGCTTCTATAAAAGGTTAATTCAACTACTCCCCCCACTCTTTAACTCTTTTTCCCCACTTATGAATTAAACGGTTCATAACCAGGTTTATTTAACCTGTGTAAAACTTCTGTCTGTTATATAAAAAAGTCTGGAACTGTTGACGGTTCTTTGAGGTTCAGGTTGAGGTTCTGACAAGGACGGAGCCGTCAGATTCAAGGGCTCTGCTTACTGAAATGAAATCTGAGAAGGAACTGCATATCAACATCTTATCTGCTTTCTGCGCCTGGCAGATCGAAATCAAATTTCTATTGACAACCGCAAAGTCAGTTTCAGGTAAAAGCTGCTGAGACGTAAGCGATGCGTTTTTTAATCGCAGTTTTTTATGAAACCCATCTGATCTCCAGAACTCACCAGAGGCTCGGCCATGACGATGCGGATTTTGCGCTCAGAGACGCTGGTGAAGTTTGCGAAGAGGCTCTTGAGGACGAACTCGCCCGGCCGGCTCTCCGGGTCCACGCTAATGGACATCATGACCGGTGGACCCTTCTCACCCTGAGAACAGCACACCGGGGGGACGGGAGGCTTGCTGTACCCTGGAGAAGCTTCACACAAAAAACAAACATCACTAAACTGACAAACAAGCAAAACAGATGGAGTCGAAAAAGACAGTTGGACCAAAAATGAAACATTTCCCATCATTTACTCGCCCTCATGTCAATATAAACCTGTGATTTTTGTCTTCTGTGCAACACTTAAGATGATGTTTTGATTTTGTGATCTTTTGTGTTCATCAAAAGCAAAAATATAATACAGGTTTGGAATGACATTTCTGTGTGAACTGTCCCTTTAAGAATAAAGTTGTACTATAATAAACCACTGAGTAACAAATGAATAAGATTTTAGAGAGAGAGAAAGAGAGAGAGAGACAGAGAGAGAGAATATATGTGGTTTTCCATATTGTATAACACAAAAATATTAAAGGCAGCTTTGTTTCAAAATAACCAAATAAAAGATTTCTGTACTTGAGCTTAAGCTCATATACTTATAAAGCAAAAAAAAAAAAAAACTAAATGTATCTATTATCACATCACAGACGATTACTGTATATCCACTTCCCAATTTCTCAACTATTCCCATTTTGTGGCTTTCCTCCAACATCACAAACAGCTTTTGACTCAAGACTGTGTGTTTAAGATCTCCTCAGATCTCCTCAGATCTCCTCAGATCTCCTCAACACAGAGGTGACATCAGAAACTCAGGGCACAACTTTAAAAGGCTGTTATATTTTTATTAACAGCGCTGTAAACACACAGAAGCAGAACTGTACTGCAGCAGCTGAAGGTGGAACAGAAGGGTCACATGACGCTAAATCTGATCTAGCTTCAGTCTGTTTTATCACTTGTGAAAATGTTCTTCTCTACAGCTTACACTTAACCGAGACACGAGATGGTCAGATCTTGTGTGCCAAGAAAAGCACACAAGCAATTTTAGTCCTTAAAATTTACCCTTAACCTACCGTCTCCATTAACACACACTCTCACTTTAATCTGTGGCACCTACCCAGACCTTTGATGAAGTTCACCATGCTGGTTTTATTCCAGCACATGGCTGTGCTGTCCATAGTAGGGGAGCAGTATAAGGAATCCAGCTTTCCAAACGCTCAACTCACACAGTCTTATCAATAACTCCGGTAAGGACCAGAACTTCTCCCATTGGAAACCTGCTCTGCGCTTTGGTGGTCCCAGATCAGGTGGGCAGAAATTCTGAACATTAAGTGATAACAAATCCACATGTGCTTGTTTAGATCTTTAGACGGCTGCCGCTTCCCGGGAGTGAAGGTCAGGCTGGAATTTTTAGCTGAGCTCTGAGCAAGTGTGCAGGACTGGCATGCTACAGTGAAAGGTTATATTTATCCCTGAGCACACACTATACGTGCCGACGTCCCCTCCACCACTGACCAACAGTGTAAACATCGTTCTGCTGGGCACAAATTCACACATTTACTCTCACACCCCTGTTTCACAAGCGCACAGAAACAAAACTTGAGTTACGATAGAATATCCAACTTCTGTGATCCAGGGACCGACTGCGTTGCGCAATCGCCACTGAGAGTTCAGCTGCGGTCGGGGCATGAGGTGCAAAGTTTGGTTGCAAAACTCAGGCAAAACATGCTATAAACAAAATGCATGATGGAATGCATAAACATGACATGCACCTCAAAAAACAGGATTCTCTAGTGTGGTTTGCCCTAGCAACACAACATAAACTGCAACACCTAGCAACACCTTGGAAACCACTTTGAGGCATTAGATCTTAGAACCTGTATAGCAACACACTGGAAACCCATCAGAACACCTTAGAAACTCTATAGCAACACCCTGGCAACCACACATGCATTGAGTGGGCAGATTTGCACAGACTAACACCACTGGTTTATTCCTGGCAGTAAACAGGACAGTGTGACGATTACAGCAGCCTGATGAACTACATGTGACCGGCTGAGCATTACATCAGCGCTCTGAGACAATACACACACACACACACACACACAGACAGACAGACACACACACAAACTCACTCACACACACACACTCTCTCTCTCACACACACACACACACACAGACAGACACACACACACACACACAGACAGACAGACACACACACAGACAGACACACAAACTCAGACACACAAACTCACTCACACACACACACTCACACTCTCTCTCTCTCACACACACACACACACACATAATATACACACACTCACACAGACAGACACACACACACTCACACACACATAATACACACACTCTCTCACACACACACTCTCTCTCTCACACTCTCACACACACATAATACACACACACACACACACACACACACACAAAATAAACTAAAACGCCACGAATCCGGATCATAAAACATTAAATAAACGCAATAAATCACCTTTAAGACTAATAATGATCAATATAATAAAACCAAACAGCACATTGATGGGTTGCGTTCACACACCAGACGTGTTGACATAAACACACCTGCAACACAAACAACTTTAATATGTGATGTTTGTTCATATATTAAATATTGTTCACAACAACTTTAATATGTGATGTTTGTTTGTCTCGTTTTACGACATAAACAAACGCCGGTTTACGGCTTTATTTGCTTAAGGCGTCCATTCATTTAGACGGAAGCAAACTGAACAAACATTTAAAGTTTTATAAATGCTCACGGCCAGATGCAAACAACATTTGACTGCATATCGCTGGCATATATCACAGATTTTAGCCGATAACAACAACAACAAACAGACTTTAAAACTTATGCACACCGCGATACTCACGCGTGCTGCGACACGCGCATGCGCAAACGCGTCGCCTCCCCGTGATGCGCAGACGCTGTCAGGCCTCCCTTCATTTAGCCATTATGTTGTTCATCGTTTTTGGTGGTACAAAGTGGTAAATTTGACTATCTTTTCAACATATATTACATATGCACTCTGTAATTAATCCTGTCCCCACATTCCTGGTTTAGGGAGTGGACAGCCATCATGGAAAAAAACACAAAATTCCCCTCTGATGTAAATAATGTGTTTTTTTTTTACATCCAGCCTCCAGCTGTGCACAAAAGCTCCCTGTGGACAACAGCCATAACTGTAAATAAATGGGACCTATCCAGTCCCGTCCATTTTTAGACGGTTATCAAAGTTTCAAAGCCCACTCATATCCCACCGGCCGTCTAGGAGAATCTCAGATCTCAGTGAGTTGTGATGGGAAACATCTACGGCTGGTGAAACTCACTGTTGATGTCACTGAAGTCCTTCATGGACTATACAGAGTGGCTATACAGAGTTCTAGAAAGATCTGGAGAGAAAGAGAATTTAAGAAAGATGAGATGTTAGCAGATATCTGAGATGTGCAGATTGTGTAAGACCAAAAACAAGGACATTTTCCTGGATTTAGCCATTAGGACTAAGGGCACTCACTGCACTAAACCACTGAGCCGGAGCTAAAAATATATTTGGTACATTGTGCAAAGCACATTTGATTTAGTGATAAGAACAGTTTCACCCATTTAGTCGGAGAGATTATGATTTGATCTAAAACTGGATTAAACTGTCATGCTGTGAATTATTTATAATGTTTTTAATATTTGATTTCGTTCTGGCTGCTTTAAAACATTTGCTAATTCTGAAAAAAGTACAGAATTTGCCCAAAACGTCTTACAAGACGGGTACGTTCTTATTAAAATACTGCATGTTTCATACATATTTTCAACTTTGAATACAAGCAAACAGGCAATTTTAATATCTAAATCTAAATATACAGGAATGTAATATTTTTAACAGACCAAAAGATGTTCAGGCTCTTTAAAATAAATGTATTTCATAACAAGACACTGTATGTTATCATCAGACAGACAGGCCTCTCCTCCTGCAAGCTGATTGGCTGTTGGCTGACCATCCCTTACAGCTGATTGGCTGGTGAGAAAAAGCACCTGATGAACACTGATCTAGGGAGCATACTGTGTACTACAACACTCAAGAGGGATTACAAAGCAATATGTAGACAAGTGTCAGCCACAGCAGGCCAAAAGCAGATATTAGTTATTTCTAATGTAACAATAGATCTAGTTCTGACCACATTTCACTGATATTAAGTTTATGGCACAGATTTAAATAGATCTTCGATATAAACAGGTTTTAAAGTGCTTTAATTCTAAACCGTATTGCTTATCTTGACAAACACAATTTAGGAACACAATGTTCTCGACACAGAGTCATGAGAACAGATGTGTATTGCACAAAACAAAGATAAAATACCAACATTCCTCTGATCGCACATAAAGCTTTGATGTTATGTAAGATATCCTTATACGTGTTATTTCCTTAAAACTATTAAAACTATCCAATGACAAAAATATGACCAAACAAGACATCCATCGCCCCACAAGGACTTTCACAAACACGTGCGCCTCAGAACAACACGCTCACATGCAAGCTGAGCCTAAATGCATCCCGCCAGCGCTGGCTGCGATCCCGCAGCTCCGAGCTCCGAAATACTCACTGCCGCTCCAGGACTTCAGCAGGGACCTTATGCTGATCTCAAAGAACCCCGAGTCCTGCTGGCTGGTCATGGCTGGAGGTGGGTGTGTGAGAGTCAGAGGCAGTGATGCTGCGGTCCTGCCTGAAGCAGCCGCTGAAACATGCGACTGGAATCAGCTGCTGCACGCAAGTGATGCAAAACAATGATGCTGCCTCGGAGTGAACCAGGACAGAGCGCCACAGATCTGCTAAGCTCTCCTGCCCCCCCTCCTCTGGGCTTTCAAACTCACCCACCCTCTCCCTCTCTCTCTATCTCTCTCTGCAAGGCAGGTTCACTTTAAATATCCCTGTGTCAGAGCCTGGAAACAGCGCGAGGAGAGCCAGCAGAAATCCTCTTAGCACCGCATGGTTAATAATAAACCCTGTTTGCATGCAACACAAGCCACTGGAAGACGCTCACTGTGGCTAACTGTCCTCTCTTGCTCTTGAGAGCCGTCAGGTATGTGTAGTTAGTTAGTTAGTTAGTTGGTATCTTACAGGATACAGGAAATAAAGATTTAGCAGATGAGTCACAAACTGTGGTTAAATTCTTCCATTATTTACTCACACTCATGTTAATCCAAACCTATATGATTTTTTCTCTTCTGTGGAACACAAAAGAAGATATCTGACTTTGTGTTTTTGTGTCCATACAATGAAACTCAATGGGTGCCACTGTTGTTTGGTAAACAACATAAATGGAAGACCTTATTTTTAGGTGAACTATCTATTTAAGCTCTGACAGCCAGCAAAAGCCTTTCAGGAGTTGTTTTTGTTTACGCATGTGTAAACATTACAGACAAATATTATTTCAGAATAAGCTTATTTAAAATTGCAACCTCCATCTTTCCCAAGCGATGCAGTCAGCGTGAACTGACTGACCTTTCACTGAAACGTCGCTCACACTGCGCCGAATCTTCTTCACCTGTCAGGACAAACATCTCAGACTGGTATTTAAGTTTTTTGCTGAGGGTCTAAGTAGCCATTTCTAATTACAAAACACATAAACAGTCAGCAAAGGTCAAACAGTGCAAACTGCTGTCGAATCAATGCAGTGAAAAATAGACTCGGTTGTGACATTTTTGTAGGCAAAAAACTCTCTCCTCTACAAAGTGCACTGTGTGAGATTTCAGCCCACTGTTGGAGACGGACAGATGATGACACAAAAACAAAAGTATGATATTCATTTACATCATGAATTATGATTATTAATGATTTACGAGAGAGCATTAAGATTTAATATTGACTTCAAATGACCAATGGCAAGTTAATTCAACATTTAACTCCTGATAAAGTCTTTAAAGCTGCAATCCATAAATGTTGCCTCTCTAGCGCCAACTCTGTTCAAAACATAAAATTGCAGTTTATAAAAATGGAAACATAACATTGCAGGTAACCATAATATTATGTTTAGTGTTACAAACACTGATCTTTTATGTACTTGTATACTTGTCTGTTATTTAACTGTTCATTTTTAACCAAATACAAATAAACAATGGATTAGTTTAGGATTGCCTACCTGCCTAAATGCAAATGTAAACACTGATTATTCAACATCAGATTCTGTGTTTTTGAGATATTCCAAATTATCAGATTCAGATTATTGCAAATAATAAATATCAGATTATCAGATCCCATAATGCCCCTCTCCACCCCTCTCCAGCCCTCTAAAATCAAGAACTGATTTTTTAAACAACACACTAGTAAATTCCTGTTTCATATGATTCAGCCCAAGTAACATTTACCCACTAATAACTCAGTATAAGACAGAGTATAAGAAAGAAAGAAAGAAAGCCACTCATTGGCTGTATATCTCTGAGTCACTTTAGAAATGGCTTAAGTCACATGTAACTTAAGCCGGGTTGAGCAGGTTGAGTCCCATTAAGATCCTATTAAATGCATTTTCAGGCTCTGATGAAGAGATGGAATGTGAAACATGTCTCACTGATGCAGGCGTCACTGCGGATAACAGCACAAACTCTCTCTCCCTCTCATCTCTCTCTCCACCCTTATCTCCCCTTTCACTTTTACCTCGTCCTCCTTTTCAGACTTTTTCAAAGACACACACACACACACACAAAGCCAATCTAAGCTATCTCTGTGTCTGCTATAATTTACATTCATCTGTTTATCACATTAAACGTAAGCAGAATAAAATCAAACATTAACTTTTACACAAAGTTTTAGTGTATGTCAATAAGCACATATGTGTATAACTCACATTATCAATACAAACATTTTAATTTGCATTTACAGTCACAGTCTCATTGTAAGTAAAGTTTATAAGCTACTCAGCTGAGACTTTGCGTGGCAAATGAACTAGTTGCTTTTGGCCTTTTTACTTGTATCATCACGTTAAACAGCCCGGATCTTCTCTCTGATTTGACTATAGCAGTTTCACATTTGCAACCTCTGTCGCTTCACATTCAGCGCTTAAAACCCAAATGCAACCCGTCTGTTTTCATGAACGTGGTCACCACGAATGTGTGCAGAGACTGCGGCATTTCACACGTGCTTGACAGAAGGAGCTGAACATCATGTCTTCAGAGAGACCTACAGTTCAGCAGACAAGCGCTTTCAGACGCGCTCCGGTCTCTACATTTACTAAAACAGCGGGGACCCAAACAAACGCGCAAACTTGCGCCAATCGCCACCTACGTGCCAGGATGGTGGGACGTTTCCTGGTCCTCAGCTTCTTGAACTTCCCACGAAAGTCTCCGGTGCGCATCAGGTCCTCTGGAAAGCTCTCCAGATCCTTCGCTTCATGCTCCCGGTGCGCCACCGGCTCCCCGCAGCTCCGCCCGCCGCTCGACATCTCCGGCCGGCGCAGCGCCCGCTGCCTGTCAGTCGTTTCTCAGCGGCAACATGGGCTTGTGATTCAGTTTATTTGAACCTCAGACTGTCTCTGTCGTTCGTCCTTTTCCCTTAACAAACGACGGCGTGTTTATTTGGTGCTGGATGTGTTTCATAGCGCGCGCGCGCATGGGTGCGTTTGGAGAGCTGGAGGCAAACCCAGAGCGCACGGCGTGACTAGTTACTGTATAACTTATGAAAGCGGGCAGGTGCTGTAGAGTTGCGCCGCCCACGATGACAAAAAGAGAAAGAGAAAGAAAGGTTTAGGTTCGGGGGAACGTCCAGATTGGTTATAAGAACGTTCACTTCTGTAACGTTAATGCACCTCACATACGAATACATTACAGCTTAACAATAACCTTTATGATACGATATATGACATTAAATGTTCACTGTAGAACCTTTATATAACTTCAAGAAAACTTAAATTGGTAAATGTTAGCCAACGTTCTGTTAGCTGGGATGTTGCTATTACAGAAACAAGAAAAACTTTCCCATAACTTTCAAAAACTTTGACATAACTTTAAGAGAATGTTAGCCAACGTTCTGGCAACGTTCTGTTAGCTGGGGTGTTACAGAGACACAGGAAATGCTGTAGTGTGTCTCACAAACTCCACTACTGGAACGTTTATCACAAGTTATTTCCTCTGACTCGGTCCAGACGTTCAGTTCTGTGGCGATTCACAGGGCGGGATGCCCAACAAATACCTGTGGATGAGAGTCTGTCTGTGTCGTGCTCCTCACATCTTTATCCCAAAGTCCCCCGGGATGGAGGAATTACTTGTGCTTGTAGTTTTTAAAGGCTGGGATGTGAGCTAGTCTTGTTAGGGCACTTAGGAAAACACACACACACACTATGTAATCGGAATAGGAGCATCATGGGTTATAACCCATCAGGACTGAATGAGCCACGCTGTTAAAAGTCTGCTTTACCTTCCAACGCTTATTTGTGCTTAGAAATAGCAGCAGATATGCTCCACACCTCAGTGAAAGGATTTTTCCACAGTTACCACACAAGCAACACAAACACCCTCTGTGTGCACTTGAAGGCGTTTCTGTGTTAAAGTGCGTCTGTATGGGCAGCTAATAGACTGAAGAACAGACATACTGTGCTCACCGCAAAAAATGGATTGTTATTTTCACTCAATCTGGGTTACTCACAGCCCGTCACACCCTGCGGCCCAGTAACCGTGTTGTGTAATACAGTGTCCTAACTGTTTGTCTTTGTACAAGTCCCCCTTAACCAACACCAAACCAGAAAAATGTGCAAAACCACAACTGATTTGGGAATTTAACTTCATAATAGAATAAAATCAATAAAACATAGACAGAGCAAACAAAAAAATTGAAATAAATAAGAACCATAAGAAACACAAAACATTATACAGACATCAATAGTTGGATAAAGCTTGTTAAGAACCATTAATGGCACAAGTGCGCCCTCTAGAGTTCAAGGTGAAAAGTGCATAAGCAGTTACAACAATGTCTTCTAAGAAAAATGGACACAGACTTATGGTAAAATATGTGCTACCTAAAACTACAAATACATCAAGGTACATACAGTGTAAACAAAGAACTTTAGCTATTAAAGCTGTCTTAAAATTCACTGAACTTACTGCTGATTTAAAGGACATTTTTTAATTCACAGGCTACATAGTTAATGTCAAAAACTGTTTCAGGAACAGCTCTCTGTGGGCAGCAGTTTGGCTGAGACTGTCACCGCCTCCAGGTATTGGGAGAATTCAGCAAGCTGTTGCCATGGCAAGGGACATCTGAATTTGCATACGCCTTGTGAATAATTAATGCACAACTATTATTAGAATAAACCAGTTTAAAGTTAGGGCTCGGGTGAGCTTTCTAAGTCAATTCTAGAGTACAGAGTTACAGCTGGTGTAAGCAATAATCGACAGACTGTGCGGCTGTGCGTGGACTTTGTCTCTCATTGACTCTCTGTTTCGTTTCTCAATCATTCAAACTTCTTGAACATCCAGAACATTACGTTTAAAATGCTGTAGTTTAATGGCTCCTCTACAAGATCAAAACTAGATAAGGCTTTGAGGAAAAAGTTGCAAAAAGCAACCATGTTTTATTAACCATCTAGAACCATCTAACCAAACTAGAACTGGTATCATAAACCAGCCAATAGTTTGATGCCAGACAACTATCATGTGTCCGATCAAACGTCCTCCACCCAGCAGAGCTCCAGTGACCATCTGGAACTCAAGACTGGATCGTGCTGGAAAACAGCTACGTACTCTTATCACAAAACAAACAACTCAAACATACACACAGAAGTAAAACCTGTTTATTTATGTGCAGATCTCATGCAGCGATGCCTTTAGCGTGAAGTTTAAGAGACATTTCAGGCCCCACAACGTTTCTGAAGCTTAAACTCATACATTATGCATTAATGTTATTAGATAACAAACTATCAAGAACTAACACTTTCATTGAAATTGATATGTTTTGCTGCGAGTGTCCAAATAAGTTTTGGAGCCACTGAATTGAAACTGTAAATGTTTATCTGGCCTTCTGGTTGTGAGCAATTTTCAGCCCCTCCACTGAAGGTTTAATCCTGCAGCCTCCAGTCAGAGTTTCTTTCCCAGGGTTGAGGGTCCGCATGAAGCTGTTTTTTCCGCTCCACTGATAATGGGGTCTTTCAGGACTTCTGGGTGTTCACCCTGCACCTGTCCTTCCAACGCTCGCCTGTTAGCAAGCAGAGGCAGGGCTTACACCCTGCATCCAATCAGACCGAAGGAAAACCGCTAGGGGTGCAGCTAACAACGTCTCACCCTGTGACAACGCAGAGAACCGGGGACAGTGACACCAGCAGCACCGCGCAGATCCGATTACAGCCAGGTGATTGTGTTCTTTCTGTGCCCGGCATCGATACGCACAACAAACGCTCATTGTTCGGCCTTCAAGATGGAAAGAGGAAATCAGCCATTGGCTCGGGTTCAACAATCAAGCGTTTGACACTCACAAAAGACGTCAACAGACTCGGGTGTCAGGTGAAGACGATGGGCCTCGGTTTTGGTCTGGTCTGCAACAGACATGCCAAGTCAAAACTGAACTGCGTGTGAAAACATCTACAGGTTCACATGAGAGGTTCACATGAAACGCAGGGAAATGCGTTGGTGGGTAAATACGAAATCAGAAAAACTAGAGGAACAACGTGACTATGTAAATTACACCAGATCATAAAGCTGCTGTCCACCTACTCGCATATTTATAGTAGCGAACTAAAACCAGCTCGGTTGCCTGAGAAACAAGCTTGGATGTGGTGATCAAAAAGGAGTCTTGGCATGAATCCTCTGGCAGGATTTCTGAGCTCTGTGCTGCATGTTCTGGAGTGACAGATGCACAAAGTGAAGTGAATTCAGACAAGCCACTTACATTGTTTGAGGTCAATTCACATTGGCTCCCACAGCTTCACTTTAGTGACTGTAGTTCCTGTTTCATGACCAGAATTATGATTGTTAGCATGTAAAACTGACACTGGCTGATGCATCTCTGCTACAACAACTCAAACAGATCCTCCTACATTATTCAGTCCCGGGGACCTAAATTATTTGTTATATTGTGAAAACCTTTATATTTGTCTGTCAGTGAGGAAACATGTATATAACTTATGTTATATTGCACTTTGAACACGTTGTACATTAAAGGTCTTGTCAGCAACTCTAACATTTGCATGCATTAGGATCTTTCACATTTGCCATTTACTGTCCCTCATTTGTCTTCAACTCCCTATCAACCAGGTTTCATTCCCTCTTAAGTATTATACTTGCACTATTCACAGAAACCTCTACATAACCAGTATGCAAAGTCACTGTCAATGAAACCACCGTAAAGTCTTAAAGAAGGTTATGGTTTAAAAGAGTCGCAGGTTAACTGGAGATGCTGGTTAAGACAAATAAACAGATACGCAACATGTTGCATCACGACCCAGTTACATCACAGCACTTCAGTAGCGCACATCTGAGCCAATGCTCACCACAGGGATAAAGTGATACATGCATATATACATATATAACATGCAAACTGTCTCACGTACCTCGCAGGAGACTTTTCTCGGTCACTCCATCATGAAAGTTCATGCGCCGCACTTGCCTCGAGGAATGAGGAGCCTCGGTCTCGTTATAGCTGTCAATCAAACCGGGGACGAGTGGGGTTAAGCCCCGCCCACAGACGCAAGCCACACCCACTGAGAGCGATGGAGTCACGTGGTCTTTGGGAGGAAACACCATGGCAACCGTATCCTGACAAATTTTAGTGACTATATATTTATTATTAATGTCTCAAAGGATTACTGACAAAACACTGAGACGTTTGTTGGTTGGTTTGTTTAAAATGGCAGCTAATACAAAGTGTTTTTAAAGCAATATTTATTGTGGCCAGTGACACAACGAAAGGAAAAACAACACAAGACAGTTAAGAAACAATAAGCAGCTACATCAGCGTTTCAGGAGATTAAAGAAAATGAACATCAGACACTTTTAAGGCATTTTTCCCAGACAAACAAAGTGACACGTCACACAGAAATAAATAAACTACAAAAGTGACATCTTATGTACAAAAACAAACATTTGTCCATAATATTTGGACTTCTGGCCCGGTTGAGGAAAACCAGCACTTGTTTATCACAAGATCAGATCAGATGAAAACCCACTAAAAAAGTGGGACGGGTCCAACTTCATCTATTTTAATTTTGCTAACAATTTACTCCAACAAGTCAACAATGATGCCGGTTGTCTTGCTTTTAATGCTTAATTTCAGTGTCCAACCACATCATCTTTAGATGTTTGATCACGTTTAGGCCCACAGTGTGAGGAACCATTTACCGCTTCACGAGAACCTGATGCGTTTGGATCTCAGTCCGTGATGCTGAGAAGATTCCAGTCCAACACCAGAGAGCTCTTAAAACATCTTTAAAAGCTCTTGCACGTATGTTTATCTCTGTATAATCTCAGTTATTGGACTGTTCATCTGTAACTGGCATTTATGTCTAAGATGGACGTCTGTGGATTGAAGCTGTGATGGTAGTAGGAGGATCTCGAAGGGTTCATGTAGATAACAGAACTGGTGAGGCTCTTGTGGTTTCGTTTCAGTCTTGGTTGTCTCTGTCCATGGCACCATAACAGTTCCACCTGCTCCCTGAAGAAACTGGTGGTCAGCGTGTACAGGATGGGATTTAAGGCACTATTGATGGGTAGAACGAAGATCACAACCCACGACGTGATGGTTCCTATGGGAGAAGATAAGAAGATTTTCTGTGTGGTGGTTTGTGTATTAAGGAATTCAGCATCGTTTCATGGTTACCTGGTATCTCAACTTCCAGCAGGGAAAGGATTTTCACCAGGAATATGGGAATCCAGCAGAGGGCATCAGAGAACACAATGAAGAAGAAACGATTCGCCATGGCTACATCTTTGTGCAGCCGCCCGCGCAGCTCCGTGGCGTTGATGCCCGTCTTATAGATGGAGTAAAACATGCTGGAGTAGGAGATGACGATGATGAGGAAGGCCACCAGGTTGAGTCCTACACAAGTGTACACAAATACAGGTTAAACAGAAGACAGCGCAAGGCTCACAGGACAGCCGTGTCAGTGCTGGAGCTGGAAAGCTCATTAACTGCAGAGGATTATGGGTAATGTGCTGGAAATGTGGATTTCATTAGATGAGTTTGGTTAATGCAGTGAATGACTGAGTGTATTTTACAGCTAAGAAGTGAAAGTTTATTGACCGTTGTCATTTAGCAGATGAACAAACATGACAGATTTTGCCTATAAAATTTCAGCTCTTTGCCTGTATGCTGTATTGTTAGTCAACATTTTCGCACCAAAAATAGTCATTTATTACTTTTATATAATCTTTTCTATGAGAATTGAAAGTAAACAGTCTGTCTATTTGTATCTGTACCATAAACTATTATGCAAGTAGCCCCTGTTTTGATCGGCTAAGCTTGCAGGCCAAGTTTCTGCATACTGTGTGAGTGTTGATATATAAATATGGGCTGTTATATTTGAATAAGTTGATGGTGAAGTCATTGTTTCTAAAGAGGTTGTGTATTTAAATATCGTTCCCTTACGACAAATAAAAAACCCACCAAGAAAAATTCCAGTGGAATAACCCTTAGCGGCGGGTTTTTCCAGACGCTCCGAGTGAAGGGGAAAACACACGCCGTTGTGTCCGTAATAATTCCCAAACATCTCCTCGCTGAGCAGCGGCACAGCAGCTATGGAGACGCCCAGCAGCCATATGGAGGTCAGGACGGCAAACGTCTGACGTTTGCTGGGCCTCAGGTGGCTGAAAGGAAAAACGATGACCAGGAACTTCTCCAGGGTGAGGTAGGTGAGCAACATGACGGACACCTCCGAGGACAGCATGGCCAGGAAGCCGATGGTGCGACACTCCAGACTGTCCATCCAGAGCTTAGCGTTCTTGTTATACTCGCCACGGAACTTCACGTCAAAGACCCCCACAAAGAACAGATAGACCCCCATCAGGCAGTCTGCACCTGTAGACAAATGAAGCATCGATTTATATATGTGGATATGATGAGAATATGTTGGGCTGTTATTTATTACAACACACATGAGAATCTATTCAAGGCTGATAATGATGGTTTAGAGTTTATTGCAAATAAAAAAATAAGAATAAAACAACATACTTTTAAAACATCAAAACGCAGCAGAACCCAGAACAACAACCCAACAGGGAATGTTCTGGCTAATGTTCTCCAAACATTCTTTAAAGTTATCAAAAAAGTCCCTGCAGTAACATTATAAGAATTATTTTTAATGTTATATAACATGTCAAAAGTTGTTAGTGAAACGTTTTAAAAATGTAACAAATAAAATTGAAACAATGTTCTTTTATCCAAGCAATTACATTACAAAAAAAAAGACGTTTTGTATGTTCCTGGAACCTTCAAAATGACGTATTTTTAATGTTTTTACTTAATAGGAACGTTACGGAAATGTTCTTACAATTGAACAGTGTTAGCTGTAAACAGAAATCAATGTGTGTGAGAAACAGGGCAGATGTGTAGCAGAAGCACGGGCATTAAAATCACATCGCAGGGCAAACAGGAAGTCTCTTCTCTTCATTGATTAATGGCACCGACCCAAAAGCTCCGGCACACGGGGTCGACCCACGGAAGAGCCGGAACTGATTAGAGGAGGTGATTGTAATAGAGAGCGAATCCTGCGTTCAGGGATTTGTGACAGGCCTATAGATTTCCTGTCCAATCATGACAGCCTTTCAGCTCTGATTTCAGCCCAGAGACTGTCAGCGGTGAAACTCTTTGGTTGCAAGGGACAGTCGGTTAGTGAAGGAAGAAAACAAGGTTTTCCAACAATCAAAGGCAGCAGAAAATAATTGGGTTAACCTGTCACACATGCTGATAAGCGAAACCAGAACTGACAGGAAAGTTCTCCAGAGTTTTAAAGCTGAAATCTGTAACCTTGGCCTCTCTACCGCCATCTCTGTTCAAACACAGGACTGCAGGTTACATACAAACAACTGCTGTGGGAACTAGACTTGGCTTGTTGATGTTTAATGCTCTCTCTCTCTCTCTTTCTCTCTCTCTCTCGCTTGGAATACAAACATCAGCTAAATAAATAAATGTAAATGTTCAGACAGACTTTCCAGTGAAAAAAGATCGACCTCTTAAATTATAAATTATTATAATAAACATCGTGAGAGATAGAAGATTATATTGAACAGTTTTCTGTCATGTATTTTCTAAATAACTGATTTTAGTTTAGACTAAATAAAGCATCAGATTGTGGCTTCAAGGAAAAACTAAATTCAAGACACTATAATAGCATCCAGAAATGTAATGTGCTTTTCCATAATACAGAAGACATCGTAAGTACAGGAGCGCTTACGACTGGAGAGCTCGGTGCCCCAGAAAATGGGTCCTTCTGGAAGTGCCAGCTGTCTCCTTCTGCGTCACGGTGATTTCATAACAGCAGGCATCCAAATATAGTGAATAAAACTATAAACAGACGTGTGTCCCCTCTGCCATCATTATGGCCCTTCTGAGAAGCTTTAAGCGTGTCAGACTGTAGCACAGAGCGCAGCTAATGCAGGACAGTGAGGCTGAAGCGATGAGGGTGTAGGATGAACTTACAGCACAAGACTTTGATGCACAGAGCATGCAGGCTGTTCTCGGCCCGCAGGACCGTCCGCATCCCGATCACAAACAGATTCCCGAAACAGGTGATGAAAGCCATGACCCACACGGACACGCGCAGGACCACGTTAGCCAGCAGATCCTCGAAAGACGAGAGGCCGTCTGAGTTTGGCTTACACTTCCTCACGTGTGGAGCATAAGAGCAGTACTGGAACTTCTTAAAGTATCTGAGAAGAAAATGTACATCAGTTAAAATGAATATATATTTTATAAATAATCTCATTTTATTTATGTCTAAGTATATATATATACTTGTGTGTGTATTTACATATATTAATGTGCATGTGTGTGTGTGTGTGTATATTTACATATATTAATGTGTGTGTGTGTGTGTGTATATTTACATATATTAATGTGTGTGTGTGTGTGTGTATTTAAGTATATTAATGTGTGTGTGTGTGTGTGTGTGTATATATATTCACAATGTAAGATGAATTATGTATGAGGGCAGTATTAAATATTCACATGTAGGACAGGTTTTCCAGGGGCCGGAACATCCGTGTCTGGATGTTTGGTATCTCCACTCCCTCCAGGCCGCTGTGGAGAAGACAGAGTTTAATATTCATTCCCTTTTATCAAGAGCCTTTAGTTATTTCGCTGATAAACTCGGTCTGGTTATTCTGTACGAGCTCTGAGCCTCAGTAAAGACTGAAACGTGCAATTCTGCCACAGAATCTGATCTGCTATTTGTTTGTTTGTGTTTATAATCAAACATCTGCTCTCCAGTCCGATACAAACCAAAGAAATTCACCAAAATCATGAGGTGAACCCGTGTGAGATCTGAACACTGGAGTTGTTGTGTGACAGAATATAAAACTGATATTTTTGTTTCAGTTTCTTAAAAACATCAAACACTTACAGAGACTGGAGTTGAATGAGATGGGCGAATTGACCCGGGTGAATCTGGTCCAACGGGTTTTGGGACAGATTCCTACAGAACATTTGATGAACACAAAACACCTCGTGATGAAACAGATTAATGGTGAAAGACAGAAATGTTTTCAGGGATGAATTGTTGAGTGATAGCATTTAAATTATGCACGGATCATTCACATCTTGTTCCACACATGACTGATACTCACAGAATTTGCAATGAAGACAAATCTCTGAATATATTGGTGGGTAACGCCTGTATCATGTTCATTGACAGATCTCTGTAAGAAACGATGAAGACACATTAAATGCTGCAAAGCGTCTTTGATTCTAACACAGATGTTGGCTTGTGTTTGTCTCTCACAGATCTGCCAGCATCTGCAGAGGATGAAAGGTGTTCTCAGGTAAACCCGTGAGAAGGTTGTCCCTCAGAGATCTACAGAACATCAAACCAGACAGAAGATCACAAACATCAGCTGTAATTTTCAACGTTGTCCATCTACAAAACAATCATTTCTTTGGTTGAAAAAACATTTCTCTAATGTTTCTATTAGGTAACAGATGTTACTTTGAATGTTCTAGGAACATTCAGGTTTTAAGACGTTAACGTTGTAGCTTGGATATACATTTTTTGTAACATTTAAAAAATGTTCCACTAACTACTTTTTGATTTACAACATGACACAAAATGCACTAACATTACATCAAGAAAGTCAATGCTAGCCAAAGAATTTCCTGTTAGCTGGGTATCCGCTAGAGCTCAAACGAAACTAGCATCCATACGCCATAAGTGTACAACCTTTGTTTTCTCCAACAACGCTAATAACATACAGTATGACTTTGTACAATAACATGTTATTCTGCGGCGGCAGGACAGTCATAAACACAGTGGCTTCTTGTATAATTTGTTTCAGTTCTGTAAGAACACGGTGTTTGTTTTTACTCACAGCACAGTAAGATGTTCACAAGCGAGAAACGTTGACAAGCCCACAGTCTTTATGCGGTTCCCATCAAAGTCCCTTAAACACAACATGTCATCACACTGATGAGTTAATGAGAAAAACTCACAACGCCAGAAACACTCGCTGGACCTGCAGCACCAGCTGTCACTGAAATAATACAAACGCTGACGTGAATGAAATCTATGATATTCTGAAGTCATATAGCTGCCTGGGGTCTGTTTTCTCCCAGATAAACACAGTGATTGATAAAGAAACTCCTCATCATCTTGTTGTGTTTAGCTGTCAGTGAAACATCTCATGGCTGAGGAGACACCAGACAGTACAGACTGTTCTGTGTTACATGCAGGTGATGATAAGAAAAATGAGTCCATGCAGCATTTCTGCAGTATTTCAATATTACTGAGCAAAGTTTAAAACACACTATGTGTCAAACCATTAAATGTGTAAATATTAATTACTTTTTACAGGCAGAAGCTTTGTGGACCGAATTTCTGTGGACCAAAATGGAGTCACAATGTTCCTCAACTACGTTCCACAACGAGTCAAAGACAATTTTTTTTCTTTGTTTACAAAAAGCTTTTCTTCCAAATGAAATTATAATTTAAATGACAATTTGTTTGGAAAATTACATTATCATTTTAAACTCAAAACTGGAATATTTGAGTTCAAATGATTTTAAACAAAATTATGGTGAATAATTTTCATAATCTTGATGCTTTAGGTCATTTTTGTGATATTTCCCAACATAATTCTCACTCTGAGTTCTGTCTAGAGCAAGACATCATTCCACAACATTGCAACTGGATTTCTGATAAACATTCCACAATATCTCATAGAAAATTAGCTTTTTAAATCTGTTTGGAATGACATGCATCCGTTTGCATCAATATGCGACCTGCATCTGCGCACATGCACATGTGGTTTGACAACTGGCGTGACAAGTGTGTCCCAAACAGCTCACTTGTTTAATCCCACACGCACAGCAATTGTCTCTACACACATTAATGTCTGATGCGCCCAATTTGTGACGAGTGTGAATATGAATATGCTCTTTGTGACAACATGAGTGAGTGCGCTGGTACAATTTTGTGATATATCAACGTAACGACAAACAAATGTCAAAAATCTTCAGCTGTCCAAAGACATTCCCTGCTAACTGTTGTATGAACATTTAATACACAAAAACATAACATTAACAAAGTTCTACATGTTCTGAACAATGAACAACGACAGAACGTTCTGAAAACATTCCCTGTCAGTCAGGACTAATGACAGACCTAAAATCATCAGATATAGAGGATGTCCTGCAGTGAGCGGATCCTGTCAGATGTATGTCAGATAAAAGCAGACGAGCGTCAGTTACTCACAGCCAGCTGAGGGATGGCATGTGTGCGCAGACCCTCACAGACTCCAGCTGCTCTAGAGAAGTGTTCACCATTGACCTACACACCAGCACATCAGCTCAACCAGTGCTAGTTAAGTGCTAGTTAAGCGCATATCTTTGAGCAATTTCAAAACGTAATTCAGAATTAATAATAAACAGCACATTTGTTGCATTATTTTACACTTGGAAGCAATTATTTAAACAGATGAAGTAAATAAAGATGAATGAACAGAGACACTTACAGGAAAAAGAGTGACTTCAGGCCGGTAAATGTGTTCACTGAAATAGTTTTAATGGGATTGTCATCCAAAATCCTAAACAGAGTGAAACAAAATGTTTCAAAACCGACACATTATTATAATAAAATGTGACTCATTTATATAAAATTTGTCATTGGATGGAGGCAATTTTAGGATCTTTTTTACATAAGAACAGCATTTGCTGCTAGTTGTTGTGTTGATGGTTTAACTTACAACCACTTGAGTCTATGAAGATCACTAAACACCCCGGGAGAAAGCAAAGATATACAGTTCTGGCTCAAAGATCTGGAACGCAAGATAATGCAATTAAAAAAAAACATTAAAATACGTCATTGAATGTTTGTAGCAAACACAAAGCAACTTCTTTGTGGTTAATGTTTAGCTGTCAGCATTTATTTATGTAAGAAGAAGTTTTGCAGAAATACTGAAGAACTCTGCAGGTCAACAGCTGTGCTTGTCGCTGGTTTTAATGCACTCACAGTTTCTGCAGCTTGTATAATCCAGTGAAGGCTTGCGGGGAAACGGCGCCGATGCAATTATCCTGCAGAAATCTGCAGACAAAAACAACCTGCAGTTTGGTCAACAGGTGGTTTGAACCTAACGTCTAAAACCTGGACATTTTGAACAATCCTAGAACTTTCAAAACAACGTTTTAACGTTTTGGTTCCTTAATGGAAACATTAGGGGTATAAACATTAGGGACCTCAAACATATAAAAATGGTTCTGATGCATCTCAGAAATTCACACTTACAGTCTCTGCAGATGAATGTGTTCAATAAAAGCTTCACCGGGTATCATGCGTATCACATTGCTCTTCAATGACCTGTCAAAACACACACAACCAGCCAATCACAATTTTAAGTGTTTCTTCTATCCCATGATTTGTACCTCAGATCTTCACTCTACTAGTTCAATGTCATTTAACCAAAGTTTGCTGTCTACAGCAACCAGGACAGTAAGTATTAACTTATTGTCTAATTCCTGGGTCACTTTTACTTTTGACTGAACCTGTAACCGTTCTGTTAGCAGCCCAGCACTGGACCTCCACTATTAAACTACCAACACAACAAACTACAGCTCCAACCTGCATGTTCACAACACAAACGTGCAATAAATGCAGCGTACAGGGAAGTAACGTTTGATGAGACCGGCGGGACGGAACTCAAACCCACACGCACACACTGAACCTCTGTGTTAACACACCGGCACTGAGGAGGAAACTGCGCCACATCTACACAAAAAACACAAAAATACACACAGCTGTGAAGATGCAACACGGAAATGTTGAACATGCATCCATATTTTTCCAAAGTCGCTCCAAATTCACTCCAGAATTGTTTACATTTGAACCGCACAGATCCTGTAAAGCGTCAAGTACAGTATAAAGAATAAATGAATTAACAAGGTCAATTATATTCTACAAGTTTATGCTAACATTACAACTAGCACTGACTGATGGATAGTTTGGGTCTCCAGTTAATCTACATGTGGTGACTGTTACTGACAACTGTCTGAACTGGACTGTCTAACTGGTGGTCCTGAGATGACATGTGTTTTTACAGCAGTCTGAAGCAGGTTCTGGTGGAGAAACCCTTCTGAAGGTCCGGTCAAACAGGGCGGCCCACCCGCTGTTGTCCCCTACAGAGAGATGGACGAGAGTTTAACCACCGATTAAGTTGAGCACACAGACACAAAACACACCGACACAGAGAACTGAGTAAAGCGTTTGTTGTGGTTATATATCTATACATAACCACACACACACACATATATATATATATATATATATATATATATATACATTTATTCATTTATCAGATGCTTTAATCCAAAGCAATTTACAGTGACTTCAAGGTATCCATTTTTATCATTACTTGCATTCCCTGGTATCGAACCCACAACCTTTGCGCTGCTAACACAATTCTCTACCAGCTGAGCTACAGTAACATGCATATATACATGCATACAGTAATTACATATAGAGTATATACAGTATATCCATGTACAATACAGGAGGATCTGACTGTAAATTATTACACATCAAATCAGAAGATTATGATGATTATTATGAAGATTATTAAGCCACATAAGAGGTCAGTGTTTGACTGAGTGTTTATGGGATGAAACGTCTCTCACCGCAGTTGTCCTCATCCGCTCCATTAGGACAGTCGCTGCGGCCGTCACAGTGCAGAACCTGCGGCAGACAGACGCTCACGTTCCCGCATGGGAAGCGTCCCAGCGGACAGTCGTCTGCTGCTCTGCTGTCCACCTCTGCTGCTCAGACACCATCACAGTCACACATCACAGTCACACAACACAGTCACATAGTCACACATCACAGTCACACAACACAGTCACACAACACAGGCACACATCACAGGCACACATCACAGTCACACAACACAGTCACACAACACAGTCACACAACACAGTCACATAGTCACACATAACAGTCACACATCACAGGCACACAGTCACACAGGCTCACATCACAGGCACACAGTCACACATAACAGTCACACATCACAGGCACACAGTCACACATAACAGTCACACAACACAGTCACATAGTCACACATAACAGTCACACATCACAGGCACACAGTCACACAGGCTCACATCACAGGCACACATCACAGGCACACATCACAGGCACACAGGCACACATCACAAGCACACATCACAGGCACACATCACAGGCACACATCACAGGCACACATCACGGTTCGCAATGTTTAGCTACTTTTAGTTAATTGTGTACAAAATAAAACCAGCAATAACACTTATTACAGATTCACCTTCATGAGCTTCTTTAGTCATTGATACAAAACCTCTAAAAACTGAGAAAATGTTCTGACAATTTTAGTCTCAAGCTTTAGTTCAGTATCAGATGATCATAATCTATGCTCTCTCTCTCTCTCTCTCTCTCTCTCTCTCTCTCATGCCTTGAATAAGATGCTCATTATGACAAACGTGAGTCTATTTCCTGTAAGGTTTGTGATATAAGATCCTATAAGATCCATGAGTTTGAGCTGATCTGCAAATCAAATGAACTTGTGCTGTATTAGTGCATCTTTTATCCATTCATGTAACACGTTTCTCAGGTGACACGAGGGCTTTATTCTCTCATACCCACAGATATTACAGCTAGTATCCTGTTAGTAACTAGTAACACCAGAACAATTCACAGCAACCAGCAAGTCTGACATAAAGTTATAAAGTA